>JAHZND010005496.1:0-11519 GCA_027744115.1 Acrocyrtus sp. NNG-2020
AAACGCATGGTGTAGGCGATTTTCTCCGTTTTAACCAGATCAAATAAATTAGTAGGTTAAGCTGCATTTACTGGCTAATTTTACAGGCAGAAGTTGAAACGACGAACGCAAAACATATTTAACGAACAGGATTTCCTAAACCGCACACCGAGGTAAGATATAACCAATGTCGAAATGTGCCCCAAGTTAGAATCTACCTGGAATCGTCTCGAAAAAATAAGTATTTTGATTTAGTTCACTGTACTTCTTTTTATTGTGCAAAAACAGCCTAAAAAATTACCAGAATTTTCACCATTTTAAGCAATGTACAATATTCTAAAGCATCTTGGACCTTTTCATCGCAGGCCTCCGTTATTACAAAAACAGTATCCAGTTTTTTGGACTATCCCTAAGTTGTAATCCGACACCCCCAAGCAGGTATGGCAAAAAAAAATTTCACGGAGGGGGGTTACCTAACTTGGGGGTTAGGTCCAGATAAAGGAATAATGATTTACCGTGATTATTTGCAATGCTAATCGTTTACAAAAATGGAATTTGCTGACGATACACTTGATGACGACCAAAGATGTTCACTATGGTATTTTTCTAAGATTGTTAACTACATAATACAGATTGAAAATTAAATCACTTCTGTTGCAAAGTTTTCGTGAAACTTCGACTAAATTATGTTCAGTTATCAGTGTAATATAGTTCAACCATCAACTTGTCGTATAATGTGCGTTTATTTTATCGAATTTGTCACAAATTTACAATACCACTTTATTTAGATTGTTGTTTCCTCAGCTCCTATATATATTCAAGTTTTCTTCTTTATAATAAATAATGAACGTTAAAACCTACCAAATGTGTAATTTTTACACTTTTATTCTACAACCATGCCTTAAATTGCCTTGGTGTAATCAAGCAATCATAGATTCATCTCACGGCCTTATCCGTGGCGGGTATCAAAACATGCCAATTTGCTATACCTCAAATTCCGATACTAAACCATATAGTATCGGAATGTCATATATAGCGAATTTGCATATTTTGATACCCGCCACAGATAAGTCAGAGAGATGAATCTATGATTGCTTTGTTAGACCTAGGAAAACTAAGGTATGTCTACAACGTATTTTTATTTACAAGAAATTAAATAAATGATTAATTACAGATGTTATGTTTCTGTACAAATATCTTATATTTACACATTATTTTATATATAAAGATAAAATATTTGCCTACTATATTGTTTACATTTTACCGGCGGGTAGTTTAAAATGGGGCTTTTGGCACAATATTGCAATCGCATTAATACATATCATTGCATACATATTCTTACTTTTTAAATCATAAATCAAGCATTTTTGAAGTAATTTCTATTCTTTCTATCTATTTCCAATAAATTCTGCCACAATTTTATTAAAAGCATACCATCATTAACAACAAAACTTAATCATCTTAAAATTATAACAGTCAATACCAACCGTTAAAAGAAAATATTAATTACCAGTAATCAGAACAGCGTTTAGCATTTCCATCTTCCCTTGCATTTAGGTAAAATATGTAGATAGAAGCATGTAAATGTTGGCAATGCTTTTATTTAAATCTCACTTCCGAGTCGAAGTCCGATTATTACCTTGTCCGAGCAGCATTGCTGCTTACAAGGTAGTAGTTTTGTTCAGCGCCTCTGCCTGCGTCCGTCCGCCATCCACGTGGCCCCTTCCCCCACAATTTACATTACATATCTACTTGCTGTTGCACACCGGCTATGCTTTAGGTATCTTAGTTATTTTTCCTGTAACCACAGGCCTTAAGGCTCAATGGTTGGGGGTCTATCCTTGGGAACGTGCGTCCCGAGATCGATCCCTGTTTATGGCAATAGTTTTTACTTTCTTTGCTTATTGTTTTTAGCACGTTGCTCTTCTACATATGTTAATGTATTTTCGCCTTTTCTTGACGTATATTATATGAAATGCTAAGGATACTAATGCAAACTTCTAATGGAAACTGAAACCACGCTGATTTTTTTTACATATATTCTCCGCGCATGTTGTGTTCTAACATTAAGACAAACAAAACAATAATTTCTGCCAACGCTCTGTCAACTAAAACCAGTGGGGCAACTAGCGAATTTGTTTTCTGCTGTCTCACACTTCAATTTCAATCAATCTCCGCATACTTTTATTTAGTCATCCCAGCGTATACCTTTTCACGAGTTGTGGCATATAGGCCCCGGAGATACTTGTCTAACGACAGATTCTTCACTAAAGAAGTAATCTGCTCACTTAGTGACGGCATCAAAAACAGATTACCATGTCCACAACCGTTTGCATTCCACCGCACTCTCAAAACAGACTTTCTTGCTTGGAAAGGAAACGGTTGCCTGTACAGAAAAATTAACACCCCCAAAACCAGTGCCAGTTCATAACTAATCAATGCTGTTGATTTCAAGTCTCTATCTTGGCAAACTTTCTACTCGCAAGGGTTTTAGAGTTTTTGGCATTTTTTGCATTTCTAAGTTAACATCACCGCATGGTTTTGATGTTCTTACGTATTATTTAATGTAGCTCAGCTATAATCACTTACAAATTTTATTATGTGGTTAAAATAAGCAAAACATAATCCGTTTTATTTTGCAATAACAGTTAGACTGCTACAATTGCTATTGTAAGGCATTTCATGAAGAAAATGCCATATTTTGGAATTTATTTTTATTGCATGCGCTTAAGAGTATTTGAATTTACTTGAATTAAGCATTTGCATGCAGTATAATGTGCTTCCAGTTAATTTGTAGACAACAACGGGTTTATCAGGTGTTTAAGTTCAACAGACACTTGGTCTTGTAAAGGGTATCAGCTCTACGTGTTTTTTCAGCAATGGAGAAACTATTTATTCGTGAGAATGTTTTCTTGGAATTTATTTAACGGATTACCATTAATTATCTGCAGAAGCTTGGGACCTATTCTTATCCATACGAACCGCATCAAATCTAATAATAGGAATCGAAATGAGAATCTATTGGAAATGTCAATTTACTGTCCGTAATCCATAAAGTTGAAGCACATTGTTCGGTGTATTAAAATTTTGTTTGATAGGAACGTGGCACTTTAACTAACATTCTTATGTAGCTTTATTATGCATATCGCTGCTTGTAGCGCAGAAGGCCGTATATGAAATTTCCAAAAATGGCAAACGGCCAGATATGAAATTTTCCAAAATGGCAATTGGCCGGATATGACTTTCCAAGCAGTGAGGCAGAAGGCCAGGAATGCCAACTAGTCCATTCTTCAATAATTAATATATAGTGAACTCGTACTAAATGTGCAGTTCATAAATGTATGCAGTATAATTTAAAGCTAGACAGTTTTATTATATTTTTTTCGATTTCGTATAGACCACACATTACAGACCATTCATTTTGATTTCGCACAATCCCAGCAACGATCTCACAGGGTCTTCCCGATATTTTTTGAATTCGATACGAACGAAAATTGATGTGCCATGATGCCTTCTACATCTGTACGAAAAAGTTTGTGCCTATCATGTCAAATGCCAAAGAAAATCCCACCCGAGTGCAAGGCACTAAATTGATTCGTTTCCAGAGTGAAAATGCACATCTCGGTCATCCTAAATCAACCCCTTCCAAAGTCGTTTTTTAGGCATCCAAATCCAAAGAAGTCCTTTGGACTGAGAGCAAGTGACTTGGCGGGTACTTGGGCTTTGAACAAAATGGTGATGCCCATCCTTTGCTTTTAATTGCGGGGTACTCTTGAGGTAACCTAGCCATGTAGGCAATTGCTCGATCGTAATGGAAAACAACCCTCTTTGTTACCCTTTCGTGCACTCTGGGTACCCCCACCTCAACCTATGGCTTCAACACTTCTTTGACACAACCTTGAAAAGTCACAATCGCCTCATGGGGCACTCTAATTAACGGAAAGGATCACGAGCAGAAAAGGATACTGCAAGCATGGATATCTTCTCATTCTGTTGGTAACCACACAAGTGGCTTTCAGTTGCGGATGGTAAAATTCTGTCTTTGACATTGCTTTGAACTTTGCTTTTTTGCTAATCCATTGCTAACAGTCCAATCCGTGACACTTGGCCATCAAAGGATGAATTTGCCCAGTCTGAGTCGTTTTAAGACGACCGAGATGTGCATTTTCACTCGGGAACGAATGAAACGAGTGCCTTGCACTCGGATGGGATTTTATTTGGCATTTGACATGATAGGCGCAAACGTTTTTGTACAGATGTAGGAGACATCATGGCACATCAATTTTCGTTCGTATCGAATTCAAAAAATATCGGGAAGACCCTGTGAGGTCGTTGCTAGGATTGTGCAAAATCAAAATGAATGGTCTGTAATTGTAATGTGTTTACAAGCGAAATTCTTAAATTCTTCTTACTTCCTGTTATTTACAGTTTAGTACCTAACAATGTTTAAATTGACAGAAAGTTGAAGGTTTCACAGAATGCTATTACACTGCTCTATACAGACGTTCTTGGTATCAAAATGCTGGAAATTGTATATACAATGTATTGGAATTGGAATCTCATTTCCCCCTAAACTTCATTCCCGGCCGTCTGCCTCACTGCTTGGAAAGTCATATCCGGCCGATTGCCAATTTTGGAAATTTCATATCCGGCCGATTGCCATTTTTGGAAATTTCATATCTGGCCGTTCTGCCATTTTTGGAAATTTCATATGCGGCTTTCTGCGCTAGCATCGATATAATATTATAACCTTGCTAATAATGGTCTCTGACAAGCAAAGCAATCTTTTGAAAAGCTGACAAATTTTCAACCAAAGCTTCAATAATAAATCTACCAGACGCATTTTAAACTAGGTATCTAAGCAATCATATTGTGTAGCATTAAAATTTGCGAAACTGATACAACAAATAAAGGACCTATATAAAGATTTTACTCGTTAGAATTATACCACAAAATCCTACATATAATAGAAGAATACCCGTGCCGTTCCTTCCCAATTTTCAATGTGTATTATTTATCGTGTTACTATAATGCTCACTTCCAGCGTAAACTACCGAACACAGGCCCGTTTTCCTGTAAGCCAGTACACTGTAAATACGCGACTAGGGTGTTTAGCTCGTTCCCTGCTAGATGACACTATCACACCCAACAAGTCAATGCTTTTAGCATAGGACTAAAAACAGAACAGTGACATCTTTGCATTCCTAAAAGAACCCTCCCTACCTAAATACATTGGGTGGCGCTGTCACCCCCATCCAACTACTCTCGTCGCTAAAATGATAAAAGTGATTCGTAGGCTACGCTTCCAGTTACTCGGAACATTTTGTCGAAGTGAGTGAGGCTCGCGTTATGGTTACGTATTGCGCTGTTGGTCACGTTAAAAATTGCGCGTAATTTCTTAACTTTCCCTATTACAGTCTAGCTACCTAAACCCTGCTGCGGGGCCTCATTTTTGCTTCTAAAACCTATTAAAGACTTCAAAAGCCGATTTTATAGGCCACATTTAGTATCGGTGGGAAAGTAAAATAACTCCACAAAAACAGAGCCTAAATAGAATCTAAATAGATTTTAACCAAAGCATCAGATATACACTATCTTGCACAGCGATACTCCAGTGCAGCTTTTTTAGCTAGCCTGTAATCACAATAAAATCAAGCTAGTGTATAGGTATACTTTTGAATTGTAAATTTTAAATGGAAAAGTCGCAATTCGAAGGTCTACATAATAGTGGTGAGATCACAGAATTACTGCAGTAAGCACATAACAATAAGCTTATGTATGATATATATTGGAACTAAGCTTTTATAAATTACTTCTGCAGAATCACTTTAAAACTAATTTTTTAAAAGCTTAAACATTTCAGTTCAAAAGTTCAGTAAAAAGTTCAAACTTTAGGTTTCTAGTACTCCTAATACCATGAAATTTCAATTTAACCCATTTACTTATGTAATCTATAAAATACAACCTAAAACCTAAATTATGTTTGTTTTCATTGCATACTTGTTTACGTAGGGCATAGAGGAAGAGGTTCCACAAATTACGATGACTTTAATAAAAACTAGACGTTAAGTGCACTAACCGTGCGGAAAAGGTTCTGCACAGAAATGACAATGCTTGTCCGCATAACTTACCCTTTTTCACGTTCAAGTTTTGGAATGGTCCAGTCAAACATTCATACGCGCTGTGGATGCAATGTTTTATACTGGAACAGATTCTTAATTTTAGGCTATGCTTGATAATTAGTTTTTGCCAGGTTAACTTTTTGGGCTCACTATAAGAAAAATTCTCATGGCAAATTGTAATAGAGAAATGTAATAAACTACCCTTAAGGTTGTTTTTGTCAAAGTTAGGGCTTAATAATGAATTCAATTCAATTCATTTACCATAAAAACAAATTTTCTGCCGCTTCTCAAAGTAAACTTTTTGAAAATGGTGGTAGTTGTAAAACATACTTTCACTTTAACTGTAATTTATATGATTATTAGATCTTTTAAAAACGTTTTTTAATTAACGTTAAATAAAGAGTAAAATATTTGTGCAGTTTTAAATCCGCAAAATGTAAAAAATTGACATTATTATGTGTTTATGTAATAATAGAATTTTCTACTCCAACTAAAAGTTGATTAAATTCTTTTAAAGGTAGCATAGTTCCAAAGCCTTAAAAAGTGCTGCCGAGTCCGCTTGTGTTGAAATACGCCAGAATGGGAAGTTCATCTGTAAAATAATTGTAAATAATTGTGAATAGTTATATTTAACATGTTATTCTTATATTACTATGGTTATATGTTGTTCATTTTTAAATTTATGACATTTCCGACAGATTCAGTCTACACATTTGCTTTACATAAGACACAAAACCTTAAGGAGAGTTTGCTTTGTTGCCATTCGATTCTAGCATCGAATTTTAGCATGGAGAAGTTGATGTCATAATTTAAATTCGACTTTCACAAAACTATGCAATTCCCTAATTGCATTAGGTGTAAATAAAAACAACACATACTGTACAGCGTTTTTTCTTGCGCATAGTCACTGGTTACTTTCTGCACAATGGAGTGTGGTTATGATTGCATACTTTCATATGAAGTACACCACTTGCCAGACTCGACTTGTATTTATAGCACAATCATTCCTTGAAGTCCTCCATCTTATTTTGTTTTATAAGTAATCATCATACGCAATATTTCCAAAACCGTCGTCAAGCCACACCAAAGAATATATGCCCACTTTTGACAAATAATATTTTTTACGAACTAAGTGGTGTTTGGCCGTAGATTACCACATCAGTTAAGATACCTAAATATAAACCACTTAAATGTTTTCTATGGCTACTAAAAGTCCTTGTCGGGTCAGGCTACTTTCATCAAGTAGAAGGCGCTGCCGGCCAAACCAAATAGTTTAAGAGAAGTGGATATGTTTTGGAAGACAATCAGATTCAAACTGAACAATTAGCTATCCTGTTTTGCAACAAATCGCTTCCCTTAAGTACATACCCCTCCGTACAGGCTCTAGCCCACGCCTGGCTCGACGACAGTTTTGTAAATATTGAAATCATTGCATTTAGCCAATAGCAACTAGTTTAATAATAAAGTGGTACAGAAGGTCTTTCTAACCTGTTTTGCCGCGTGTTCTTCATCCCGCCCATCTCCAATCACTACGTATGTACATTTACGTCCAAACCTTGAAATGATCCTTTCAAAACAGCTGTCTTTTCCTAAAAACAAAAGCCAAAAAGCTATGACGTGCCTGCTACAACACACATTCAATCGCAGAAGTAATCATCTTGTCGTAATTGCCTTTACGTTAAGTGTAAAGCACCACTTCTGTTAGAAGAAAAATTTGAATTTGTGAATAATGTGAATTTAATTGTGAATCCTTCTTTTAATTCAGAAGATGTAAACAACTACAAATATTATGAATAACGAATTGAGAAGCTCGGTGGAAAAATTACCGCATGATGTGAAGGTTTAATTGACCGAAGAAACAGCAAAATGCAGAGTGCAAAGTGCAAACACGGTTACACAAGACTGTAAGACATAAGACTGGATGTAGATATCAAGTCCCTAAGTTAAATTGCAGTTTCCAAAGTAATTAAATAGCTTGGCCTAGCTTGGATTAAAAACACGGGAGTAAAAGTTGTCCTGCCACTGCAAAAAACCTGTAAACATGTAACGGACTTCATGTAAAGATCCAAACTTCTAACTCCGACTATGAAAGAGAGACACTTAAGTCGGGGATCAATTTTATTTAAAAAATATCAGTTCACTTTAAACTAATGAAGAAAGGCACATTGTAGTATGGTCAGATCGATGTTGCGGAGAGTTTTCTTGTGATTTACCTGCTTCTCGCGTTGCTTAGGCTCAACTATTTCAGTATTGTGAAAAAAAATTCTAGTTAGTGGTCATACTTTTTTGCATTGTGACCGGGCATTTGGAGAGATCTACAGTTTATAATCCAGATCAGTGACCAGAAGTCAATCGTAAAGCAGAGCCTCAGAGGTTATTTCCAGTAACGCGACTTGCGTTATAACTTGCCACTAAAAGTAAACCAATTCATTTGTAGCAAGTAAACGACCTCATCGGTTTAAAGTTACGCAAATTGCTCGTCTGTCGATTTATAATTTGGATCCGTCCCTTTTTATGATGAGAAAAGATCATTGTTCGTGTGTCTGGTTTAGATTCATTTTGTATGCACTCACTCAACTAAAAACGAGATTGCGTATTCCGAGGACCTTATCATTAGATGTTGTATTGGCTACTTTTGCTCGAAAGTACAAGGGCTAGCTTCCATTACAAAGCGCCCAGCACGTTTTTGCACTATTATAGCAACGACTCAAAACGTTCTTTCCGAATTTTATTGAATTCGACATGAACGAAAATCAATGCATCCGGATGTATAATACACGTTGAGGGTAATAATAATGCTTCAGAACAATCACTATTCGATGAACGCAGAATTATTATACTGTTTATGTGATCACTTTATTGTATTAAAGAAGCAAACCCTATTATTAAAGAATTACAAGAGAATTACTGACTTGAATGACTGAATTACTGGCTGAAAAACGAATAACAGAAAACAGGTTAGAACTGGAATCGACTTTGTCCACGCAAAAGTACACTACGACAAACTAAAGGACGACACATAAATATTACAGTACAACATCGTATATTAACATATACTCATACACGTGAACCAAAAATCATACGCCTATCATTAAAAATGCCAAAGAAAATCCCTTCCGAGTGCCAAGCACTCGTTCAATTCGTTTCTAGAGAAAAAATGGCCACCCAAGTCGTCTTGAATCAACGCTTTCCAAAGTCGCTGTTCATGCACCCAATTCCAAAAAAGGCATTCGGACTAAGAGCAGGTGACTAGGCGGGTACTTCAAAATTGAACAATATTGTGGTGCCTATCCTCTGAATTTGAATTGCGAGCGTACTCTCAAGTTACCCTAGCCATGTGGGCAATAATTGATCGCAGTGAAAAACGACACTCTTTGTGCCTCATCCGTACAGTCAGGGTACTCCAAACTCAACCAATGGATTCAACACTTCGTCGTCGCAATCCTGAGCAGTCACAATTGCCCAACGAAATACACAAATTTACGGGAGCAATCAGCAATCATATGCAAATGTTCTCATTTTGTTAGTAACCACCGAAGTAGCTTTCAGTTGCCAGTTGGAAAGTTTTGTCTTTGGCAGTGATATGACCTTTGCTCCGTTTACCAATCAGCTGATAACAGTCCAATCCGTGAAATTTGGCCGTCCAAAGATAAATGCCTTTTGCCCAATCTGAGTTGTTTTTAGATGACCCGGATTTGCATTTTCCCTCTGGAAACGAACCAAAGGAGTGCTTTGCACTTCGGTGGAATTTTCGTTGGCGTTTTTTATGACAGAGGGAAGAGTTTTTGCTCACGTGTAGTGAAAATCAGGATGCATCGATGTTCATTCTTGTCGAATTCAAAAAATTTCAGGAAGACCCTGTTGGGTCGTTGCTAGGAGAGTGCAAAAACGGGATGGGCACCCTGTATTTGAGGAGAAACTTCGAGATTTAAGTTTTAAATAAGATTTAAGCTAAAGTCTTATTTAAAAGTGTTTTTTGTTTATTTTCAGTAGTTTTTATCTTTGCTCCATGTTACTATTGCAAAAGTACATAGTTACCCAATTGATGAGGTTGTTTTTCCGCAGAACGCCCCAAGTTACTATTGAATAATGAAAAACAAGTTTACCAACGGACAGCAAAGTACACAGTAGGCATTATTTTTCAGATGCATTAGGACTGGCTACTGTTAACGCTGTAGTATTGATGTCGCAGACTGTTTGAGTGATTGATTATATATAAAACTATGGTCTTTCATAGACGTTTGAATACCTTGCCGCAATATCTCATCCAACCATTTTTGTAATGGGCACGGAGTATGATGTATTGCGTGCGATTTTGTTAGATTATGTTGTTTGAATATAAGTTTGATTATAAGTTTGAAATTAGATTGTAATAATCAGTTTTGTCGTTATTCTAATTAACGGCTGAAATATGTTTCTACCATACGCACGGCCATAAATACGGACAGGGTGATAAACAAACGTACTTAAAATACTTTTAATACTCCAC
Organism: Acrocyrtus sp. NNG-2020; assembly: GCA_027744115.1. Classification (NCBI taxonomy): domain Eukaryota; kingdom Metazoa; phylum Arthropoda; class Collembola; order Entomobryomorpha; family Entomobryidae; genus Acrocyrtus; species Acrocyrtus sp. NNG-2020. The sequence continues at coordinate 10,591 of JAHZND010005496.1, forward strand.
TGATCCGGTTAAGCACGCATTAACCGCTTTAACAAATCCAACTTCCTTACTTGAAATCTCTAATCAAGGAGAACCCTTTGCAAAATCATGCTTGGAATGATGGATTTCCGATTGCGCCCACAGGCGTTTTTGCTTACCTGTTTTTGTTGCGGAATAAATATTTTCAATGGGGAACATAGGACCTAGCCCATATAGGAGGACCTTGGCAAGGGCAGGGACTAGCTGAGTAGTGGTTACCAGAACATTCACACTGTTGGGTCTAAAAGCAAAAATATTACAAGATCACCACATCAAATGTAAGTCACTCTGGATTTGCATATATATGGTGCACATGTAAGGTTTCTTACCTGGAATTGATTAAGGAGAGACATTCCAAAGTTAGAGAAGTCCAGTTGTCGGTGATTGTCTCAATTTCATTTCTGAGGCTGAGCCACTGTTCTTTCGCTCCGGAAGGGAGCATTCCTGATTTATTGCAAAAATGCCATTTTTATGATGTTAATAAGAACACCGGTTTTGAGCAAATTTGATTATTAATTCTTGATATATGCTTATGTCCGACAATGTTTTTATGTACATTTTAACTCTATAAAATAAACCACTATGGAAAATGGAAAATCAAAATGCCTACTAACTGATGTAAGCAATATTATAAACCATTAGAACGTAAAGTATTTGCGCCTATATATTTTCCGACGGATGTCATAATTTTCCATCTTAAATGCCAAAGACATTCCCATTTTTCTCATGCATTCTGCTAATTAATTAGGAATGTCCATGGCATTTACGATTAAAAATGGGTAATGCTTCGGAGAAGAAATAGTATTTACAATTCAACAACCTTGGATTAAATATGCTGCTGTTAAAAGGCAGCTGAATGAGTGATGCTCGCGTTACGCGAAGCGTTGTTACGTTAGAATGGCAACCTTATT
>JAHZND010005497.1:0-18905 GCA_027744115.1 Acrocyrtus sp. NNG-2020
TTGCAACTTCTTTTCTACTCACTACTAGTCCTCTGGTCTAGGAACTACCAGGATGAATTCGATGAAAATTACTACGGGAAGTGTCGCTTTGTGCAGAGCCCATGTGGAGATGATTATTATAACCCAGGAGTTTGCATCCCCAGGTTAGAGTTAATATTACCAAGTGCTTAATAGCAACAGAATATTTACTTTTGCCTTTTACACAGTGGAAGATGCCACGAACAAGGAGGCAGCCTAAAGTCCTCGTCATCCTGTCAGAATGGAGTAGGAGAATGTTGCACTTGTAAACAGAAACTAGCCACCAATATCGCTTTTTATTTTATTTTTTAAAAAGTTAGCTGACTGGTATGTAATAATACATTCGATTTTTTTACAGTTACAGAGCAATGCAACGGAACTCAAGTTGTCCAACAATTAGTTACAATATTGACTCCTCCCTACAATGGTGACACTGAAGGATGCTCATTCACATTTAGAAAGGTTGATTTCTCAAAACTCAAAGATACAAAATGTATTTAATTTTCTAGAATTCGATCATTTTTACATTGATGTGAATGAAATATAATTTTAGGAACCGAACATCTGCCAGATTCTCCTGAATTTTACGGATACAACTAAACTGGCCCCGGCAAATGCGGAGGGGATTTGTGATACAGATCGACTAGTGATATCCAACAGTAAAACGACAGACGGGGACTTCGTCACGTGCGGCGATCTGACCGGACAGCATAGTAAAAGTCCCATAATAAAATTTAATTTTATACTTGATGGCAATAATATGACTAGATTTTTTCTACTTTTTTATATTACCCCAGTGTACCTAACCTTCGGCACTCAGGATTCAATTCATGTAACACCAATTATCAGGGACACTTCAAGTCAGTACCGCATTGTGGCCACGAAGATTCCCTGCAATTCCCCTAAAAGGGCACCCGACTATTGTCTCCAGCATTTCACGGCTACGACTGGCACCGTAAAGAGCTTTGATTTCGGAGGACAGCAGCAAAATAACCAACGTTATACTGTATGCGTGAAGCCAGCACCTCAGAGCAGTAGCATTCAGTGGAAACCTTGCTCAGTTGAAAGCGGAAATTCGTTCGACATTATAAGCAATGTGGACGGGCTTCCTACCACTAACTGCAAATCGGATTGGGTGCAGGTTCGAGGACAGAACAGAGTCTGCGATGGATTTCACTCTACACCAAGTACGTGATCCCATTTTAATTGTATTTTGTCTTTGTTCTATTTTGACAGGCTTCAATTTTAATTTCTTTCCAAAATTATATTTCTTCAGGCTCCTGGAAGCCTTATGACCTCTCTGTCAATTTTGATGAGATGGAACTTCCTCCCCCTCCGCCATCCATTACCATACCAGTTGATCCTCAGAATTGCGAAGCTGCTTGTACACCTCGTCCAGGCTATAGCTGTGCTTGCGTAGATGGAACGGGATCCGGCTCGGATTGTCTATGCTCTGCAGAGTCTGTGGGAGATTCATTCCCCGCTGATATTGGCAATACCGGCTTCTGTCTGGAATACAGCCAGCTCTAACCAAAACACATTTTTATTTAATGTGATTTAGAAATGTGGCTTATTGCAAGTTGAAATAAAGTGCAGACAGTATGCAGCAAGAGAACTTTCAGTAACACCATCACACATTAATTCCCCAGAACTTTTTTTAACAAATTCAGCTGTAGCTGTAACATTGCCACGGTAAACGATTACATAACATAATCATAAGTGTATTGCGCAAGCAGTGTAACCAGCCGGCTCTTGTAACGTTACAGCTCGTTTATAAGCATTATCAGCATCAGCCTTCCAAATATTGCAACCTAAATAAGTTACATAACAGTTGTGTGCAGTAGTATTTAGGCAGTGGCTCGAGCTACTCAAAGTGCAAACCACTTTTAGTTTTTGGAACCGGCAAAACATCTCATCTGTTTTCGAATTTATATAGTTTTAATTGAGTTTAAACTTTTAAGTAAAAATGCCAGTGCAACATGGAAAAAAACCTGGGCCATGCAAGGGAAAGAAATTCCTTGTAACGGGAGGAGCACGGGGTATATAAACTTGTTTTTGCATTTTCTTTTAAAAAATCCTGTTTTCACTGTGAGATTAAATTTAGTATGGTAAAATTTTTAATTACAACTAATTAATTATATGCGCAGGGCTTGGAAAGGCAATAGTTGCAGAGCTCTATGCCCAAGGGGCAACGGTATACACTATATCTAGGAGTAACGAAAATATTAAGGCCCTGGAGGCAGAGTTTCCTGGTGTGAAGGCTATCGCTGCAGATTTAACTGACTGGGATGGAACTAGGAAAACGTTAGAAAATCTGGAAGCAATGGATGGACTCATCAACTGTGCCGGAACTGCTGACCTCCCCGGATCATTTTGGGAGATGACGCCAGATAAGCTAGACTAGTATGTCGAATCGAATGTCTACTTGCCAAAAGGATGCAACTCGTATAATTAGCTTCAATAATACTAAATAATTAAAATGAAATTCTTTCCCTACAGCATGTTCAACTTGGACTTTAAGGCAGCTTTAAACGTCAGTCAAGTAATTTCAAAAAAGATGGTGGAGCGGGGTTCGGGAGGCACGATTGTGAATATGCTTACCGTTGTAAGACTTAGTTAATTCTCTGATTAGCTATTTAACATAATTAGCAAACTGTCAATTAAAAAATAGAATGACTTATCGCGAGGGATATAAAATTATAGGATGTTCTCAGAATCATGCCAGCGATCCTGGGCTACAGTTGCATTAAATCTGCTTTGGCAATGCTGACAAAAGGAATGGCGCTGGAACTCGCTCCACATAAAATTACGGTGAACGGGGTTGCGCCGGGTTGTGTGGAAGGAGGAGGTATGACGCAGGACCTTTTGGATAGTACCGATGAAGCAGTAAGAAAGGGGATGGAGAAAGCACTGGAGGATTTTAGGATACGAACGCCCACAGGAAATCCGCTGACGCCGATTAAACAGATAGTATCCACAGTTATCTTTTTCGCTTCCGGCAAAAATACACAAATCACTGGAGAGATATTGGCTATCGATGGAGGCTTCAAAATGAGTTTCTGATTTTTTGGAAAGTAATAATATGCATTTTATGTATTAGTGTTGCATTATTTTATTATTTGTAAACTTGTACTACAAATAAAGCAGAAAATGCTGCCTTGAAACGAATGTTCAAAGTATTATCATCACATTAGCGCATTATCAAATGCACTTTTTCATTGGGGGCCTCGTGAGGAATCTCAGATTTGTCAAGCAGATCAAGTTCAGGTCATACAGATAATTTAGAGTCAAACATTGCAAAATTTTTTATATTTTTAATCTTCTTTGGTCAAGCCACCGAAATACTAAAATAGAGTACCTAGACTACCTACATACAACTTATGCGAAAAAATCTGAAAAAATATTTGCAAAACAAGTTCAATCAACTATAGCATTTATCATCTTGTCCATGTATATCGTAAAGACACTATCAGTCATTCTTTGCAGCCTAGCCAACCCGTTGAACGTTGAAATATGTTAGTGAATGAATATTTATCATCAATCATCACTATCAGCATTAACCCAAAAAAATACAGTAGTGTAGCATATTTACTTCTCAACCGCGATGCTTTTGAAACTAGGGGCCAAGAATGCACCTTCTTGCTCTAAAAAAATTTCCAATTTATATAAATTATGATGCTTACTATAATGTAAGTTCATTAACGATTTAACAGCCTTCGCCTTCTTGTTAGTTGGAACGGGTTAAGCTGTATATCATATACACAATTCATACACGAAATCCCATCAACAACAGTCAATGAATGCTAGGTAATGTAATGCGACCAACGCAACGTTTTTTATCACATCCTGAATCCTAAATTCAAGGAATTGAATCGATAGAAAATAAAATTTTGCTTTTATAAATTGTTATTGCATAATATGCAGTGATCAAGACGAATCACACGGAATGTGACTGACTTCTATCTAGTATTAATATTATTTTTCAAAGTAATCTCACAACTCAAAAGTTTTATGGGCTGAATGGGCAGCACTACTTGACTCATTTTCCAGGAATTCAGGATGTGATAACAAACGCGAGCATTGCTCGGATTAGATATTTGTGGAAGCAGCAATCAACAGGCCAAAAACTACTTTGTTGGTTAGTCAAGCCTTCAGAAACTTTAACTGTTAACAGTGTCAACTAATTTTTACAGTCCACAACCATTAATAAATCTACGAATTTAGTGGTGGTGGGTGGATATAATTTACCACATTTTGTGCACATTATATGAGCTACCCACCAACTATTGTAACTGTTAGAACTTGTAATTCTAAATAATTGAATGACCTGCAGCTGGTATCTGTCATTGCTTTATTTACCGGTTTCTAAGGTTATAGTAGCTTCGTCGTGTACATTAGATTTACCGCCTTGCCCCAAAATGTCAGCAAAGTTATGCGGTTTTGGACTGACAGTGCTATTGCTACCATTAGCAACAAGTGTTCCTAACTTTAACATCGCGGCAACATTTGTCGACCCACTGGCCGACACTACCACCTTAAACAATCATCTGGTAGTCCACAAAGAAACGGGAATTTTGTATGTAGGTTCTGCTAATAGAATCTACCAATTGGATCAGAACCTTCGTTTGTTGGCATTTATCAGTACCGGACCGTTGGAGGACTCGCCTGAGTGCTCTGGATATAGGGAATGCTCATTTCGCGCTCGGATGAAATTAACTAATAATGTCAACAAAGCACTCATGGTTGACTATGACAGGGCGCACCTTATCAGTTGCGGCAGTCTTTATCAAGGATTTTGCTGGAGACTGAGTCTAGAAAATATCTCTGATTCTGACTCAGATTTAATTAGCGAGCCTATTGTTGCCAATGACGCTACCTCAAGTTCCGTGGCATTTATAGCGCCAGGTCCGCTATCACCACCAACGATGACGGTAGGCAGACACTTTTGTAATTTTTCAAAATTATAAGAAAATTTCAAAATATTTGAAACTACCAATAGTATTTGCAAACTAGGTTCTTTACGTTGGAGTCACGTACACTGGCAACTCTCCATATCGACATGAAGTTCCTGCAGTAGCGAGTAGAAGTTTGAACCCGCGTGATAATTTTCAGATAGTGCAGGCTGGCATAACCTCCGGGACAAAGATCCACGTGGCCCTGAGGGACTCATATCCAATCAATTACGTGTACGGGTTCAGCTCGCAAGGGTTCTCCTACTTTATGACGACGCAAAGAAAGGATCTCGTTTCGAACTCGCCGTACATCTCAAAGCTGGTGCGGGTGTGCCAGAATGACTCAAATTACTACTCATACACTGAAATTCCAATTGAGTGCCTTAGCGAAACCACTGGCACCAAGTTTGACCTAGCCCAAGCGGCATATCTTGGGAAGCCGGGATCTGACCTCGCCAACAAGTTGGACGTTACCCACCAAGATGACGTCCTCTTTGCAGTTTTTGCGAGGTCGAATCCCCCCGGAAGTCCCATTGCGGGATTGGAGAGTGCTCTATGTATTTACTCTTTGAAAGACATTCGGCGAAAGTTTGTAGAAAACATTGAACTATGCTTACAAGGGAAAGGAACGAGAGGGCTCGGGTTCATCGCGATGAACGCGCCATGCGTGTCAACCAAACAGAAAATTATCGAGGAGGACTTTTGTAGAATGGACGTGAACACTCCGCTCGGGGGAAAGAAACCAGTGATAGCTGTGTCTGTCCTCAATTTTACGACTTTACTCACCTCAGTAGCAGCCACACCCGCAGGAAACCATACCGTCGCCTTCCTCGGCACTAGCGACGGACACTTGAAGAAAGTGGTGGTGGAGAGTGGCAAGTTCGCCAAGGAGTACGATAACCAGGAAATTGATCCCGGAAGCAGAGTACTCCCTGACCTGTTCTTTGACCCACAAAAGTCCCACCTTTACGTCATGACTGAAAGAAAAGTATGTGCAAAAGTTCCTAACTCGCAAATTTTTGTTTGACTTTAGAAGGAGCTGTAGCTCAGAATCCTAACCTGCTTTCTCTTTCCAAATTTGCAGATATCAAAAGTGCTTATTCACAATTGCTCCGAATACCAGACTTGCAAGGGCTGCATTGGCGCTGGGGATCCTTACTGCGGCTGGTGCTCCTTTCAAAACAAGTAAGCATAATTGGGAGAATCTTTAAGATAAAATTCGGGAGATTGAAAAAAAGAGAAATACTGAACGATGTAAAAAAAATTGTTGCAGGTGCACCTTGAAAAATAGTTGCCCAAATGGAAGCAAACCATTTAAATTATCGCTGCATTGGATCTCGTATAAAAGTGGTCAATGTGCTAGGATAACGAACGTGACCCCAAACCAACTGCAAATTTCAACTGCGAGAACGCTACAAATTAACATTAATCTGCCTACACGCTCCGGAGATTTTTCGTGCGTGTTCCGGTTCACAAATGGCAATATTTTCAAGACTCACGCCCGCCTGAGGAACAACGGTGTCATTTGTAACACTCCCCTGGCATCCGACCACCCTTCAATTCCACTGAATCAGCGTGAGTTTATCTAAGAAACAGTAGCTTCCCTCTACATCTGCACAATTAGCCTCCGAAAACGAGTGTATTTTTATGGTCTCGCAGATAATTTCACGGCAACGCTTTTAGTGCAATTATCACAGGACGGAAGCACTCCCAAAGACATTGTGGCCACCGATTTCGTATTTTTTGACTGTACCACGTACACCACCTGCACTTCCTGTGTCAGTTCCACATTCCCGTGTGACTGGTGCGTGGACAAGCACAGGTGCACTCACAACACTGCCGAAAACTGCCGGAATGACATTTTGGTCATGGGATTAAATGTGAGAATAAAATTAACACCGTAGAAATAAAATTAATCCTGTAAAAAATAAAATTTCTTTTTGTAGAGTAAACAGTAAAATTTAAATTGGTTGATTTTGAAGAGGGTGGGTCCTAGCATACGCAATGGGCCAGGATTCTGTCCGAGACTTAACGTGACAAATGGCACTTCTGAACTTCTCGTTCCATACGGCACTATGAAGAGGATTGAAGTGAAAGTTGATAACATTCCAGTAAGTAGATTTACTAGTTTACTGGATAATGACTGAAAGTGGAGACGAATATAATTATTTTACGGTATTATGTATTTTTTGCAGCAACAAATTATTGTCCAGACTCGTTTCTCGTGTCATTTTAGTATTGAGGGGAGGGTGACTCCAGTGAACGCTCAACTGGTGGAAGACACGATCTACTGCGACCCCATTCCGTTCAACTACAACTCTCAGGCGGCGAATATCACGGTGCCCTTTGCAGTCATGTGGGGAGAGGGTGAAGGCAAACCTCTGGATAATCCTGACAATATTCACAGTAAGGAAGAGCTTCCGTAATTGAAGCGGATAAAATTAAAATTTACGTGTTTTGGAAATATGATGTAAGTTGACCAGAAGGGTGGAAAATTTCGTAATATCTAGCGAAGCGTTTTTACATATCTAATAGAAATGTTTTAACAGGATATTTATTCGGGAGTGACAGTGGCAGGAGTTTCATGCGAGCCTTATCGTCATCTCTACCTGAAAACGATAAAGATAATATGTCGGCTGGACGGACCCGGAAGTAATGAGCCAAAAGCGGGACCAATCATCGTTAATGTTGCGGAATTCCGTGCAGAGTCGACTAAAAAGTACAGATTTGTAGATCCTAAAATTAAAAGTATTAGCCCCACCATGGGTCCAATGAACGGAGGGACTCGATTGACAATATATGGAGATTACTTGAATGCCGGAAGTGACGTTCAAGCGTTCGTAGAGAGCGTTCCATGTCAGATAATTTTGTGAGTTGGAACATGTAGAGCTAGCGTGGCTTAAGGCATAAAATTTTTTAAAAACTAATTTCGGTGCTTAAAACATATTTTTATTTTTTGTTTGCAGGATGGAAAACAATCGACTAGAATGCAGAACTGGAAGTCACAACAGGTGGGAGAGAAACTACGTGATCGTGAAATTTGACCAGAGGGAACGGGTGTACAAGTCTGGATTTTCGTACGTGGACAATCCTGTAGTATCATTCGAGAAAGGTAAGCCCATTCGTGGCATTCTCGCTGGAGGCATAAATGTTACGATTGAGGGGAGGAACTTTGACGTGATCCAGGAGGCATCAATGTACGTGTCCTTCAACGGAAGCAACTATATCAGCCCCTGCAACATTTCCAGCAATGCCACCATATTCTGCCTCACCCCGACATTCTATGACGTGCCAAATTTCGACGGGGAGGGAAAGGATCTTCACCTGCGGCTACAGTATGGATTTCTCCTGGACACGGTAAACTATACCGACGAAGACAGCACATTTATGCTCTTTCCCAATCCGCAGTACGAGCGGTTTGAGGATGAAGTAAAAATGTACAAAAGCGACTACCTCATAATCAACGGACAAAACTTAAACTTAGCAACAGACGAATCGCATATTGTAGTCTTAATTGGAAATGCTGTTTGCAAGGTGACCTCACTCTCTAAAAACCAGCTTACTTGTAAAACACCAACAAGTCAGCCCCCAGATATAGGGGATACCGGAGAACTCGATTCCTCCAATTATCCTCGTGTCAGGGTAAATGTTGGAACACAATTGTCATTTTTCATCGGAAGAATAAAATATGCCCACGAGGAGCTTCAGATAATTACGTACCTATTGGTAGCGGTGGGCTTACTAGTTTTTGTAGTGTTAGTTATTTTAGTTTTGTATAGAGGAAATTCTAAAAAACTTCACCGAGACCTGCAAAGAATAAAAGACCAAAAGGATTCTTTCGAGTTAAATGTATGAATTATTTCCTTAATAAATTATTTATGTGTAAACTAATTTTAACACTAATTTTCTGTCTTGTATGATTGAAACAGACTCACTCATCAACCGAAAACATCCCGCTTCTTCCTCCAAATCTTAGCAAATTTCGGATAATACCGGAAGAGGATATTCGACGGGATGAGGAGATGGGAAGTGGAGCATTTGGAAAAGTGTACAGGGGCATTTGGTTGCCAGAGAAGAGACGCGATCTAAAAATTCCTGTGGCCATTAAAGTGCTACTTGGCTCGTGCGGCGCGAAAGAATCAGATTCGTTTGTAGACGAAGCTTATCTAATGGCGACCATCGATCATCCCAATGTTCTTCAGCTGCTAGCACTTTGCTTAAGCTCCTCGGAAATTATGTTGGTGACACAACTACTACCCCTGGGATGTCTTCGAAGTTACTTGCATACAAACAAGGAAAATATCGGAGCTGGTGCAATGCTACAATGGAGTTTACAAATTGCTAGAGGTATTCATGAAAAGCTAATTAATTCGTTGGCATAGTTATTGCCGAGTCTTTTGCAGATATAGTCCTTTGGGGAGGGTCATGGTTCAGAAATTCACTGTAAAAAGGAATTTTTCATTTTCTTATAGGAATGGAATATCTTGAAAGTCGTCACATCGTTCACAGAGACCTTGCCGCCAGAAATGTTCTGGTTGAATCTCCGTTGTCAGTTAAAATCACTGACTTTGGCTTAGCCAAACTGCTAGCAATTCACGAGGAAGAATATCAGGAAGAGGGAATGAGATTACCTATAAAATGGCTAGCACTGGAATGTCTTGAAACTGAAACCTTCTCCCACAAAAGCGATGTTTGGGCGTTTGGTAGTAAAAATATTAGCAATACATATCACAACAAGATCTAATTGAATCGGCCGATGTTGTCTCTCAAAAATATTTTTTTGAAAAAAATATTTGCATAGGCGTTACCTTATGGGAGATTCTGACTTATGGAGGAAATCCTTATGCTGGCTATTGTATTCGGGATATCCCAAGACTGCTGAAAGGTGGAATGCGTCTGGAACAGCCAGAAACCTGTACCATAGAATTACGCATGTTGCTTGTGAAGACATCAATGCCGGATCCGGAGTCTAGACCTACATTTAGTCAGCTCGTGAAAATGCTATCCGAGATGTGCCGAGACCCAGGGCGCTACATCGTGATTCCCGGGGATGAGCTAATGAGACTTCCAGAGTACAGTCGTGAGGTATTTCTACTCTAAAATGCTGTAATTTTAATTGCAAAAGCTTTTTACATTTACAATTATAGTTTCTACTTCACGCAGCACTTCCCTGGCCAAACATTTTATAATTTATTTTATAGGACGAAATGGATCTACTGTATCGTCTTGCATCAGAGAAAGACCGACCAGAAGAACTCTATACCATTCAGGATTACGCAAATTTAGCTTGGACAACAGCTTTGGACCAGCAAGGCTATCTAGTTTCTGAAAATTAAGTCAGCCGAATACCATGGACTGTTACAGCAGCTTCTGCATTAATGGTTAGGGGCATCATGGGATTGCACATTACAATTTAATCTCTGCTTGCCGAATACGCGGTATTTTAAATACAAGTTTAACAGCCTTCAAGCTTCAAGCGCAATACACTCTTTTGAATTTTTGCAAAAAGTAGTTAAAATTGTTATACTGTATTATTATTATTATATTGTTTACAAGTCTGTACTGAAAATAAAGCCAAAAATGTTACCTACAATAAATGTTCAGATTATCCCATTTATATCAAGTGATTTTATTTCATGGGAAGCCACGTAAAGAATTTTTTATTTAGGAACCCGTGCAGCGTAAATTTATATTTGAATATTATTTTCATCTTCTTGGTCAAACCAGTGAAATACAAAAACAGTGCCTTTGCAAAAAGGAATTAAACCCGCAACTATGCAATAGGAAGAAATTTACAGTCGCTAGTGTGGAGCTATATGTACTTCTATAGCACTATGTACTCTCCAGGGAAATTATTTGCAAAACAATTTCAGCCCAACTACCTAAAATATTTATCAGCGTAACCAGTTATATCGTAATGGCACTATCACTCATACATACATTGCGCAAGAAACCTTACCAAATCGTTCAGCATGTTACGTTGAAATACGTTAGTGCGAATGAAAATCACACATCAGCATTAACCTTCCAAATAAATCATATTAATCAACTTAAACAAATTGCATCAGTATACCGGTATTTTGCAATAGTATATAAATTGTGGTTTCGAGTATCTGAACTTGCAAACCACTTCTCATTTCGGAACTCACAAAAACAAGTCTAGACCTTAACTCGGTTTAAATTTTCATTACAAAATGCCAGTCCAACACGGGACCAAACCTGGGCCATGCAAGGGAAAGAAATTTCTTGTAACGGGAGGAGCACGAGGTAAATACAGTTTTTGTATTTCTATTTATTAAAATTTAAGTAAGAGACCAGATGAGGGAAATCTTTGTTTGTAACTGACTAGGACTTGGGAAGGCAATGGTAGAAGAACTTTATGCCCAGGGAGCAACGGTATACGCCGTTTCCAGGAATAAGGATAACCTCAAAGCGCTGGAGAAAGAGCTTCCCGGTGTGAAAACTATCGCTGCAGATTTGACTGACTGGGATGGGACTAGAAAGGTGTTGGAGAATTTAGAAGCCGTGGATGGCCTTATTAATAACGCCGGCAGCTCAGATTTTCCTGGGGGATTTTGGGACATGAACCCAGATAAACTCGACTAGTATGAAGTTCCTTTGAATCTAAAATCCATATACAGATTTGTATCATTAAATATTTGTGAGCTAAACTTTAATTAACGAATTTTAATCTTTGCAGCATGTTCACTTTGGACTTCAAGGCAGCGGTAAACGTTTCACAGGTCATAGCACGAAAGATGATTTCAGCGGGAAACGGCGGCGCCATTGTTAATTTGGTTTCCATTGTGAGTTTAATAATTTAATCTTATCGGAATACCAAAATGTAAAAATGCTAATTATGGCGAATTTTTTAAGGATGTGCTCAGACTTATGCCACCAATTCTGGGCGCCACCTGCATTAAATCCGCATTGGCAATGCTGATAAAGGGAATGGCACTGGAGCTTGCTCCTCATAAGATTACAGTGAACGCCGTTGCTCCAGCTTGCGTGGATGGAGGTATGATACGAGATGCTCTGAACAGTGCTGACGAAGCCGTAAGAAGGGAAACGGAGGAAGAGCTCGAAAAGATGAAGAAAAGGACGCCCACAGGAAATCCACTGATGCCACTGAACGAAATAGTGTCCACAGTTCTGTTTTTTGCTTCCGGGAAAGCGACTCAAATCACTGGAGAAATTCTGGCAGTTGATGGTGGCTTTAAAATTAGTTTCTGATTAATATTGTTATACTTTTTGTATATGATATTATTTACGTGGAAGTATCTACTTCAATGGAATATTGATAATAAAATCTGTAAATAAATTTAGATGGATAATGCACTATAAAGTTTAAAAGCGATTGTAACTTGGCTATACTTTCAAAAGCATATAACATAATTTCCTAATAAGTATTTTGGAAAAAAAGTTAAACCAAGTACATAATATTTGTATGTTTCCATTGACTCCAAACCCTTCAGGCGACTAGGAATTTTAAGTTTGTTAGAATATCATGTCCCTTTTGATCATGGAAGAGCACACCGCTTCAAGTTGAACTAGCTCGTCATCAAATTTTACTGCCAATTTCCGCTCTCCCCGGCAATGTAGATGGCGATTTATGGACGATAACTTTGCTAATTTACCTAGTAGAAATGATGATGTGGCTGGAATAAGATTGATACTTATGATGGATGAAACTGCAAAGAAAAACGCCCACCGGGAAGATGTTTTCCTACTTCCGAATATTGACACAATACGGCAAAAAGTCTTTCATTTGCAACCGCTGTTTAATATCACATAAATGAAAGCACACAGACAGAACGTGTTTACAAGCAGGCATTATAATGTCAATTAATTTAATATCAGCAATTTTAGTATAGGAGCGATTTAATCTAAGATGATTTGGAGTGGGAGTGTCAACAGTAAGCCACAATATATTATTGCATAATGATGCTACTAGTCTAATAGCAATAGTAGTGATAGACTACTATCTACTGCAGCACATTATCGCAGTGACGATAGGCGATACCACTTACTTATCCCTATTAAATTATGAGTATCTAAAAATAACGCCGGTTACAGCACCATAAGGAACCCATTACTATATTGAACACTTAACGCCTCTATCGCATACGTACGTCACAACATACTTGAAACTACAGGGACAGTGAAGCAAATACACTTTTACCTTTCAACGTTTTAACACGTTTAGTACAATGCAATGATCGCGAAATGCATTTTTAATTTGAAGCACCTTCTTATCTCGTTTTACATAATAGAGCAGGTTACATAACTGTAACAGTTTTTGTAGTATATAAAGAGCGGTACGAGAGGAAAAGTAGTCACAACCAATACAGCACTTCACTAATCGAACAACAAAACCATTAGTTATCCAAATCCTACCACCGCTCCTCGAAAAATTTGAAAATGCCAGTGCAAAAAGGAAGCAAACCTGGGCCATGCAAGGGAAAGAAATTCCTTGTAACTGGAGGTGCACGCGGTAATAAATGGAACAATTTCAGAGCAAAATTTCCTTTTCACTTATACAAAACGCAAAAAAGCATGCAATGAAGGTAGGATAATATTCCGACATTTTTATTTTTAAATAGGAATTGGAAGGGCAGTAGTGGAAGAATTGCACATTCAAGGGGCAACGGTATACGCTGTTTCCAGGAGTAAGGACAGTCTCAAAGCGCTGGAGGCAGAGCTTCCAGGTGTGAAGACGATCGCTGTTGATTTGAGTGACTGGAATGCCACCAGGAAAGCCCTGGAGAATTTGGAACCTATGGATGGACTCATTAACTGCGCTGGAATCGCTGACATTCCCGGAAGATTTTATGAGATGACTCCAGAGAAACTTGACAAGTACGTTAAATGTAACGAAAATTTATGATTTTTTTTCTTAAGAACAAACATAGTGCATACTGCAACGTTAACTTTTTGCGTTAACTTAATTCTTTGCAGTGTTTTCAATGTGGACTTTAAGGCCGTTGTAAACGTCAGTCAGGTCATATCGAAGAAAATGGTGGAACGCGGAGTGGGAGGAACCATCGTCAATATTCTTGCAGTGGTAGTTAATTCATATTTCTTAATTGCAAGAAAGATAATTTTTAAGCTAAACAAACGATTAAATTCCTGACGACTTTACAGGATTTAATGCGAGTCGTTCCTGCTGTGCTGGGCTACAGCTGTGTAAAAATCGGTGTGGGAATGCTTACAAAGGGAATGGCACTGGAGCTCGCTCCTCACAAGATTACAGTTAACGGAGTTGCACCAGCTTGCGTGGATGGAGGAGGCATGACCCGCGATGGTCTTGACAGCTCCAATAAAGTCGTAAAGAAAGAGATGGAGGAACTGGTTGAGGAGTTCAAGATAAGAACTCCAACAGGAAATCCATTGATACCGATGAAACAGATAGTGTCCTCAGTTATGTTCTTTGCTTCAGGGGAAAATACACAGGTCACCGGTGAGGTTTTGACAGTTGACGGAGGCTTCAAAATTAGTTTCTAAAAATATTATTTTAGCTTAAGGCATCCAGTTCTGTAAATAATGTAAATAAATATAATGCAAATAAAATAACTGCAGCCATTACAAGTTAATTGGTGTCTAAAATGATGATGGCAAGTAATAGCACTTGATCAACTACATGTGGAAATACATAAATACTTATCATATATCTAACTGATATCCGGAAAAGCTTTGTCCATGTACTAGATAATTTTGAATTTTATTACTCTTTACTATCTAATTGAATTATACTAAATATTACATTTTTTTTAAAAAGCATAAAATTAAACTGAATGCAAAAATGTTTACATCTTGTTTCATCTTCATGGTTGGTGCCCGCACAAACATAAAATCAAAAAATAATGCGGCAGTCAGTTCATATACTTTCAAGCAAACTTGGACTTGGTGAATTTCGAAACTTAAATCTTATCTCATGAGATATGTAGTTAATAGTTAACTGACATGAATTGAATTTAGAACATTGCGTATGTATAATTTGCATACCTAGTTAATTTTAGTCATGAAGTTATTGGTTGAATATAAATTGTTAATTGTTAAAATTTAATAGTAATTGAAACCTTTATTTTGTAGTTAACAAGTTTATAAATACACGATATATGATATGATAAGTAATATGAATTACGGTATTCTACCTAATAGACGCATTAACTATATTTGTACATCTGTAATATAAGCTAAGATTATGCTTGTGCGGGCACCTGCCTTGAAATAGGCTGCGCATCTTTTTGTATAAAGTTTTGATAAATTCAAGTTAATATATTTCAATTGTCATTTAAACCATTGTTAAGATTGTAGAATAAAAAAAATATAGCATTTCACTCTTAATCATGTCCGGGCATATCGAATGAGCTAGCTCCTCATGAAATTATTTTTCAATTTCCGCTCTCCCCAGCAATGTAGATGACGATTATGGGTGTTGACTTTGCTAATTTAGTAGAAGCGAGGATGTGGCTGGAATAAGATTGATACTTATGATGGATGAAATTGCAAACAAAAAGGCCCACCGGGAAGATGATAAACTTCCTAATTCCGAATATTTACATAATAGACAATATGGCAAAGAATCTTCCATTCGCAATCGCTGTTTAATATTGCAAGCACACAGACAAAATATGTGTGCAAAAAGATATTCAAATGTCATCAGCAATTTTAGAGTAGCAGATTGAAGTTAAGATGTAAAGTGGGAGTGTCAAAAAATCATATTATTGTTATTGTGCTTACACAATAGTACTACCAGTCTAATCATAGCCAACGGTTTATGGCTACTGGAACACTTTATTCCATTGTCGATAAGCGATGCCACATGCTTACATCACAAAATATTGGAAATTACAGGGAAATCCAGTAGTAAATAACTTTTAAACGTTAAAGCACGTTTGGCACATTTAATTATTTACAAAATCCTTTTTAATTTAAAAAACAAAAATCCTTTGTTGCATAATATATCACTTTACATAACCGTAACGGTTTTTGTAGTATATAAAGAGCGGTACGAGAGGAAAAGTAGTCACAACCAATACAAAATACAGCACTTCACGCATTTAGTAGCAACGAAACAAATAGTTATCCAAATCCTAACGCAACGTTCTCCTAAAATTTGAAAATGCCAGTGCTGCGAGGAAGCAAACCTGGGCCGTGCAAGGGAAAGAAATTCCTTGTAACTGGAGGTGCACGCGGTAATAAAAATTTCTATTCAATTTTCAATTTCAAGCCAAAATTTGTTTCAATTAGACAAAACGCAGAAAGTATACTTAAACCGTGTTTTTATATTTTTGAATAGGAATTGGAAGGGCAGTAGTGGAAGAATTGCACATTCAAGGGGCAACGGTATACGCTGTATCCAGGAGTAAGGACAACCTCAAAGCGCTGGAGACAGAGCTTCCAGGTGTGAAGACAATCGCTGTAGATTTAAGTGACTGGGATGCCACCAGGAAAGCCCTAGAAAATTTGGAACCTATGGATGGACTCATTAACTGCGCCGGAACCGCTGACTTTCCCGGAGGATTTAGCGACATGAATCCAGAGAAACTTGACTAGTACGTTAAACTCGCAGGTTTCTGCAATTTTTTTAAGAACACAATGTTAAGTGTGCATTTACTCCTTACAGCTTGTTCAATGTGGACTTTAAGGCCGTTGTAAACGTTAGCCAGGTCATATCGAAGAAAATGGTGGAACGCGGAGTAGGAGGTGCAATCGTAAACATTCTTGCCGTGGTAATTAATTTATACTTCTTAATTGTAAAGAAGATAATTTTTAAGCTAAGCAAAGAACTTAATAAGTGACGACTTCACAGGATTTAATGCGTATTGTACCTTGTATTCTGGGGTACACCTGTGTAAAAACTGGCGTGGGAATGCTTACCAAAGGAATGGCACTGGAGCTCGCTCCGCACAAAATTACAGTGAACGGAGTCGCACCAGCTTGCGTGGATGGAGGAGGCATGACCCGTGATGGTCTTAACAGTTCCGATAAAGTCGTGCGGAAAGAGACGGAGGAGTTTGTTGAAGACTTCAAGAAAAGAACTCCCACAGGAGAAGGTCTGATGCCGATGAAACAGATAGTGTCCTCCGTTTTGTTCTTCGCCTCTGGTGA
This sequence comes from Acrocyrtus sp. NNG-2020, assembly GCA_027744115.1. Taxonomy (NCBI): domain Eukaryota; kingdom Metazoa; phylum Arthropoda; class Collembola; order Entomobryomorpha; family Entomobryidae; genus Acrocyrtus; species Acrocyrtus sp. NNG-2020. Next base: position 17,085 of record JAHZND010005497.1, read on the forward strand.
AAACACACAGGTCACCGGTGAAATTTTGGCAGTCGACGGAGGCTTCAAAATTAGTTTTTAAAAATATCATTGTAGCTTTACGAATCCAGTTCTGTAAAGAATGCGACAATGCTCACTAAATATATAAATTTGAAAGGCTTTTATGCCTGAATTGTAACAAAATTTATTGATCCATTTTTATATTATGCACGCTACTATAATTCCTTCTTTTCCACCCAACTTCGCATAAAAACTCAATCCAGCATAGAAGCAAGGCCATTCCCCAAATGACAAATATTTTCAGAACTTTTCCGCTTAGCATTAGCGGACTAATTGTCTCTTCTTTCTCCCTCACCTGCGTCTTCGACGTAACCCGTGACCTATCCTGAACTCTGAGTGAATGCACCACAGCATTTCCCTCGTCCTCCCATCTCTGATAGATCCCAGCCTCCACCAAGAATCTAAATATTCTCGCAGACCTTCCTCTAGCGGGACCAAAGAAGCCACAAAATTCTCCTCCCACATTGATCACTTCTTTTCCAAGCCAACAACTCCTGTCCCTTCCCCGCTTTCCACCGCTCTTTTTGACCTCCTTCCTAATGTGTCGCTCTGCTTTCTGAAGATGATTTTGTAGAACTGACCATGTAGTCACTGCCGCAAGCTTCCTTCCAAAAGTAAGGCTTTCCATGTATCCGTCCCCTTCAGCGGCCACTCCTCTCATGATCAGCTTCCGGTAGCTTTTCATGTCCTCCGTGTAGTTAAAAGTTTTTTCTGAGTATTGCATCATATTCAATTTCGCATAGTCCAAAAGACTCTTCATGTTATAAATCACTTTATAATTTTCTTTAGCAAGATCTCTCACGTTCGAAATTGTCTTTTCCTCAGGAGGAAGAATAAGATGACTTGTAAGAAATCCTGTATAAATATTTACTAGAATGTAGCAACTAATCGCCCAAATTACAAAAAGCCAACTGTTAACTTTTCCCCCCGATGAACCTGGAGACAACAGAGTAGACAAGACTAGCATCAAACCTGAACCAAAACCACAATAATTGTCCCATGTAAAATCTGGCGCGACGAGAAAGCTCAAAGCAATCACAGAAACGACAAGGCAAATCCAAATCCTTGAGTCAAATGGAGACAAGAAGTCGTAGAGCTGCCAGACACTTTCCTTTTTGAAACCTTTCACGTCACAGTACAGGAAGTTAAAAGGACGTGACTCCATTTGCACATACTTCGGTAGCTGAAAGCTTCCATTCTTGTTATAAAATATCTTCCAAGATGTGTAAACAAGTCGGCTTTTTATAACTCCGATGTCATTCGTATACATTGTAGGGAAAATACTTGTACTCGTCCGATTTCGCAAAATGGACAAGCTGCGAGTCATTGTAGGTGGAGCATGTACAGTCGCATTAAGGGCATTCGAGATTATTCCTGAAAGTACAATGAAGGCAACAAAAGAGTTTGGCTGTGCTCTGTTTTTCACCCGATAGATATCTCGCAGTCCAGAGAATGTTGCAAGAAACTCGTCAACTTCTTGCTGTTTAATGTGATAAAAGTCCAAAATTATTTTATGGTTTGTGCCATCTCCGCCTGCCATCATCAAAGTGTAAATCAAAATCAAACTCAGAAGCGTGTTCCGCATTATTCACATCACTCTTATTTTTGGCTCAAGAATTAAAGTACGGAATGTTGCCAAATGTCATCCGTTTTACGAATGAATTTTCTTCTTCCTTTCAGTTTATTACGCCATAGCTGTTTAATAGTATATAGTTAGGGATCTCCCAGCAGAAAGCATTGAAAGCAGTACGAGTGAGCGGAGAATTTGTTTGCTTTTTCCAG
>JAHZND010005498.1:0-14457 GCA_027744115.1 Acrocyrtus sp. NNG-2020
GAGTGGAAGGGAGACCGAGACCGAACAAACCATTATTCAGATTAAATTTTTGATGGCTGAGGGAATTTGCTGGGTCTTTGCTTTCCTGCTGACTGCTGAGTCTTGTGTCTTCCCTTTTCCGACATAATTTTTCGTTCCTTCAAAGGATCTTGGAGAAAGATCATCGTAGTATTTCTGCTCCCATACACAAGCCTTTGCCTCTCTTTTGCGCTGCAAGCTGCAATGCCACACACCAAGGAAGGGTAGTCTGTGTACTTTTCCACGTCGTTTCCCCCGCTCCTTTTAAGACTTGGTAATCGTGTCTCCCTCATCATCTCATCATCATTCCTCCTTTCTACTTTCTCACAATACATTCTCCCTTGTATTTACTTGTGGCAGATGATTCGGTTTTGTCTAGCTTCTAGCTTAATTACTAGACGTACTTATCGGTGCGTTGCTGGAAACTTTCTCAGAAGCCATGCTCTGCTACACATTCTATGTATCTGCGCTGACAACCTAAGCTGCTAAAAGATTGTAATGTGGGTCTTCATAGACAGCAGAAATGCAGCGTTATTTTCCCCCACTGCTAAGTGAATAACGATGGCTGTTTAGATTATTACGAAATAAATGGAATATTTTGAACAAATCTGATGCTACAGATAAAATGAGATTCTGTTTAGTCTATGTGAATATGCAGATACTAGTGCAGATATGATATTAACTAGGTTAGCTCTACTCCACTAATCCGTTTTAGAAAATTGCGAAGTTGTGAAAGTCTGCCTTTGTGTTATATCTCTTTACACGAAAATCATGTATGACAGCTATAAGCGCAAAATTGTAATCCTTTTATATGGATGATACTATTGAACTTTTTTCTTTTATATTTCAGGAGGAGGGAAAGAGTAATCGAAAGGAAGGGAAGAAAACATGGATTTTGGATCCCGGAAGTAAGTGCAATTTCGCAAAGAATCTTATCAATATTAATTTTACGGAGAGTTGAAAGGACTCCATACTATTTCAACATAAAAAATGTAAATACTTTCCACATATCTCACTCGAGAGGATTTGTAGAGAGGTACACATTCTGAAACTGTCACAGAAAAGGAAAACAAACAGAAACTCATCTCCGTGCATAAAATACAGTTAAAAATGGGGATGAGAGCGGGAGCGAGATACTAAAGTAAACAGAGAACTTTATCCTTCTAGTTGCGGGTGCATTTCAAAGTGGGACATATTTTCAATTTATTTGCAATGCAAAAAGTTTTTGATCTTGTGTAATTTTGTTATTCGAGCAGGGTGTAAGTGTAGGGAAAGGCAAACCATGAAAATATTAGCATGTAAAAATATCCTTTTGGACTGAGAAGAAGAGAATTTTTTATTTTGAGCGTTATGCCAGGCTCTTAAAATATTTCTGCTAGTGGATCCCATAAGACAAGTCCATCAGTTAGGGTACTTTCTTCTTGCTTTTGTGTAACTGTGTAGGAGAATTGTCTCGTGTCGCAGTACACTTTCCATTTGTGTGAAAATAATATATGAACAATGAGACAGAATTTAGAAACTAAATAGCGACAAGCACTTTGGCTTGAATAATTGATGCTAAGATAAAGAACGATGACAGGATGAAATTGTGCAGCACACCGTGCTTATCGTGTTAGGAGTTTATTGTAATGCTAGAAGTATCTTTATCTGTTTTCTTTGTTCGGGTGGATAGGTATATGTGTTGTACTATTGCATAAATAAGCACTTCAATTTCAATGGGTAAATAAATATAAATGTAACTGTATCAAACTTGGGCATATAGGTGTTTATGCTCGTATGATCGTATGCCCTTTCAAAACATGTTTTCTCCAACTCCAACTTCTAACAATTTTGATGTAAATAAGTGAAGTGAAGCAAAATTATTTGGAACTTTCAATTCTATTCAGCTTTTGCTTGTGCAACTCATATCTCTTTCAAGTTGTATTGAAAGCTGGATTCTTCAATTTCGACTGAGTTTTACTAACAATAATAAGTTTTTGTCTACTTTTTATTTAGAATGTCGAAACGAAATCTTGCTACATTTTACTAAAGGCTTTGCATACGCTTTAAAATATTCCTATCATTATCATCCCTCAGCATTCTCTAAAAACACGAATGTTGTAAGAATGTTGATATACTGTGTATTCACATTCATATATTATTATGTTTGTAGTTGGAAAAATACAGCACCTAGTTTTCGTAGAATTATTTACAGGCTAAATGAAATGAAGATAAGGGAAAACTTATTAAGGAAACATATTAAGGTAGAATGCGGGTGAAGACACCAGCATTGCGATAGCCATGTTTACGGAATACAGCCCTTCCAAAAAATGTCTCCAGACTGGGCATGAAGGAATAGTGGATTACTAGTGCAACAATGCATATGGAGTCAACAACCCAACCCAGCAACCTGAAAAGGAAGAAATGATTATTCGCATAAAAAGTGGAAATTGTTGATGAAACGTAAAGTTGGCTCGTTTAATTTCCACCTCAGTGAATACCAAACTCGTTTTAATATTTCATGTGCAGAAAGGAGTGAAAGTCTTTCTTCACCCGTCTCTCCACGAAACTGAGAATCGTAGGGACAAGAAGAAAATACATACAATGAATTTTAAAGAAGAAAGTGTGTGCCTTCTTTATACTACATGCGTATAAAATTTAGCACGAGTAAATGACAATGTGCTAAGATATGCTGTTGTGTACTCCACTGGGCCCACACGAGTCATACTTCACAGCAAAGTTTATCATATGAAATGCGTTCCTTTCCTCACATATGCAATATAAAATTCCAGCAAAAAAATTTTTACTGTAAATTTACATCGCTCAACTGTGCACTCTCATTCTCCCTCAGTTTTTTTTTCTCTGCAAAACTATTTCCCCGAACTTTTTTTGTTTTTCGGGTTATGTGCCTGTCTTCTCCCTTTTCTGCACATAGACGTAGGTCATCCTCTGTCAGTACATTAGCGTATAGGTATTTGATATGTATCAGCACTTTCTACTTTGATAGAAAGTAATGTATATACCGCAAAGTCAGGCGATTCCAAAAACTCCAACTTTCTTGGAATTTTTTGTTGTGGGAGTGGCACACACACACCATGAAGGAAAACTCTACCATTAAAATGCCTATCCACGTGGCCACACACCGCTTTTCAATATTCCGTTTACGTACCCATGCTAGTGAAAACTTTCAGCACAAAACAGTTTTTAGCCTTTTTCCTCTGGATAACTGTAATAGGCAAAATTGACGACGGAGATTAAAAGGTTGACGGGAGAGTTGTCGATAATTTTTTTTTACCCAAAATGTTTTGAATTGTTTACTTTCCCTATTCATATTTGGGAGCTTATTGTACCAGCGCCGACTTATTCCCTCTCTCCCAAACTTTATTTTTTTTAAAGCTTTTTACGAGAAAAGATTCTCAGTCTACGTTCCCAGGTTTGGACAACAATATGTCGTCCCGTTTCCTATTAACCACACCGACCAAATCAACATTTTGCTGGAGAGGACGCTAAAAGTTGCACCAAGCCATTCTCTATACGTCCCTTCCACTTCCTCACATTTTTCGTCTGAGCAAGACTTTCACTACGCTTTGAGCTCATCCAAATAGAAAAGTTAAGCTCGTCAAAGGGGAAAGAATGAGGAAGAGGTGTATTCAGCTGTGCTATTCCTGTAAAAACATTTTATTGAAGTAACTTTCTCTTCTCGCTACAAAGTCTTTTCGTATTTTCTCCTTTTCAACTGTATTGCTGATTGCATCACTACACCACTCTTTTATTCTCTTGTATGCTGTTGTCTGCTTACATACTCGTCGAAGCAAAAAAAGAAAACTTACTACCAAACATAATTTAGCAGTAAAAGCTACTACGTAGCTTACTTGTGGTTACTTTCATCAAACGCTCTTCCTTTGCCTGTCTCGCCTTCCTGTGGCTTAGCAGAGTATTCTATGAAAGTATCAAAAAAACAATGTTCACGTGACAAAGAAAATGGATAGCTTTCTAGCCAGAAAACAGCTAAAAAGTTCAGAGATGGGAAAATGTACGTTAAAAGTAGGTATGCTGCCTTCATCATCACCACTGTTAACGGTAAAAGATATATTGAATTGTCGTTAGCGCAGGCATACCTCACAGCTGTTAGCATCAGCTGCGGTCGACAGCCCAAGTATCTCTGTTGGATTTGATGTCAAAAAAAGCAAGCAAAGTGTACGTCAGTCTTTTTATTTCTGCTTTCTTTGGCAATGGGAGGAAAAGATTGTCGCAGTGGAGCAGCTATAACACGCCTTTTTATTTGTGGCAGGCAGATGTGTGCTCAATATAATACAAAAAGCTGGATATATCTCTGGTGTAACTTCATGTAGACAAATTTTCAGCAGAGTGAAAGCAACGGAAAAAGTGAGTGACAACCAGCCCATGTTCTGTTTTCGTTAGGATGCTCCAGGAAATATAGTGCATTAATTTTTTATGACTCTTTGACAGATTTTTTCTTGTTTCGAGTTGTTTCTCGAGAAAAAAGCAACATGCCAGTTTTGTTTCGTTTTTACCCTCTTCTAAGCAGTCTATTCGAAGAATGGCATTTGCACACAAAAAGCAAAATTGTGAAACAATTTGACCTACTTTTTCGCCCACTATTTTCCCTATCCTCATACAAAGTCTATTTCTTGTTCCCATTTTTAGACACATTTGCACATTTTGTTAGCGCCGCTCTAAAGCTTTACATGTTCTTACTTTTAAAATAAAGTTTGGAAAGTTTGAAAGTAAAACTGGAAAATTTACTTTTCCCTTTCAACCATTTATATGGAGTTAGTAATAGAGAAAAAGTTGACAAGTGTTTACAAATGGAGTAGTTCACGCTTTCGCTACATATTATACCATTCATGGAGGAGTGAGGAATTTTGGGAGTTGCTAGCAGGTAGGTGGGACATTCATTTGCATAACAAATAAATGCCCTTGTGTATACAAGTAGTTGTGTTGAGTGGGGAAGTGAGAATTTCATGCAGTTTTAGGTAGCCACATACTTTTTTGTAAAGTGCATGTGTAAACTACGACATTAGTAATTTCCTTCTTTCATCGTGTTTTTTTCGCAATTTGGAAAAATACTGGCTCAAATTATTACTTGTAGAAGGAAAAATTTGGTGGATTTTACAAGCCTTATTTTTTTGCTCGTGATGAGATCAATCAAAAACAGTTAACTGCCTGCGTTGCTTTGCTATACATGAGCCATGAGCCGTGCGCCCTTCCTTAGCATTTCCCTGTAACTTTCTTTTTTATCGCTGATCGCTGAAATATCAACTTTCTTGTGTAGTCAGGAAAAAAGAACCCGAAATGTTTATTTAGTTGTAAAAGACAAACTGAAAAGGTAGGTGAAAAGATAATTTTATTATCACAAAGTATCAGGCAGAGTGGTATATGATATAATGGCGCGTTTTCGCCATTAATAACTACCTGAAATTGTTTGGAGTTTATACGTAACCGCTGTATAGCTGACGAGCCAGTTTTGTAAGGTTTTGTCTCAGAAAACTCGGCGATTGTCTTTGTTCTTTCTTACCACATTTATTACTGCAGAGGAAGGGAATAGGGCAGTAAAGGCATAAAGCTCCGCAGCACATTCGCTCCTTATATGAAACAAACGCTATTTTACTTGGCTGAAGACGACGCTAAAAGCGGCTATCTTCAAGAGACATAGCCAAACTTTGAGAATTAATCTAAAATAGTTTTTGCAGACTTTCTCTGTCAAATTCTTTTCTGTTTCAGTGACTTACTTCCTTATCTTTTATTTTTGTGCCTATGCTGCGTGACAAGAGTGTGAGGTGTTGACATGCCAGAATAAATAGAGAATAATGGATTCTACTGGTTGGCTCTAATGAACGAGTTGATAATTTAAAGACACGCAATGCATGCTCACTCCCTATCATCACAATAATTTATGCTATACCGTTCTCCTTCTGTAAGTCACACAAGACGAAGACGTAGCACTTGATTTATCGAATTTGCAATCAGACACCTTTCCCCATCACTTTGATGTTAAGTCATGCATCAGGCTACTGGAAAATTAGTTTTTTGAAGTTTCGAGTAATTACCAGGCGCAGGCGTATTATTTTAGGTACCTTAATTACTAAAATGTAGAAAACTTAGTTTGCTAATTTCTGGAAATTAAGATTTGAAAAAAGACCAGAGAAAAAGTTTTCCCAGCCATCTACCACATAGGTAGTATCTCATCTGACCCCTAACCAATCATTTTCTTATCCTATTCTGTAACCGAAAACTAGACCTACGCCCCAGTGCAGTAGTTTCGTTTGGGCGCCGAAGCGTGCATTGTTAATTACTATATTTGCGTGTTACAGTCAGTCGTCTCCGAATTTCCAGCGCCATAGAATTAGGTGCATAAATTGCAGAGTGACTGAGTTGTGCCTGAACTTGCTCGCTCGCAGAGACATCAAACACTTTGTAACTGTCTGGTTTACTTAAATTGAAGTTCTCAAGTGGAAAAGGAACTTTTTGTGAGATTCTATCAGTATTTTCCTTCTAAATGAAGCTACATTACTCTTTGTCCTCCCCAGTCTGTAATATGATAACAGTTGCGATGTTTCTGCTGTCAAAAGTTAAATGATCCGTTTTGGTCCGTCTGCAGCTGGAACCCTTTTTCCCTTTTGCCCTCCCTTTAGATTTACATGCCGCTGTGAGATCTCCTTGAAAGCTTCATTCGATTAGAGACCGAAGGACAAACTGTTTCTTTATTCCACTCCGATTTCACTAGCAGTTTGGTATGGAAATGAAAGGCGGGATTTTTATAGCCCCGCAAACAAGGACATTCGCATTCAAACCCCAAATTCCTTAGAAAAGCGCATAGGTTCCCAATTCCCATTTATTTTTTTGGAGGAGATAAAAAAAAGTGAGAAATCGAACATCAAACAGAATGAAAATTGTACCAAAAAAGCCACTCTGGGAAGAGTGTGGAAGGCCATCATGAACTTGAAGTTGGAAATAAGAAGGCTGTAATGGATGTATGTAATTGTTTATTTTGTCAGGTGATCTCTGTCAAGCGTTGAAGTGTAAGAAGAAGGAATTGTGCTTACTCGAAGACGAATTCACTGCTGTTTGTGTCAGCAAGAAGGAGCTCCACAAGAACGGGTAAGACAACTTTTTCCTTTTAAGCGTAAGCGACATTTTCATGATATCTCCTCATCTCTGAGTCCACGCTCTAGTAAAAAATAATGCTGCTGGAAGGCCCTCAGTCCAGAATTGGATGAAAATTACATGGGCGGGAGAAAAAGAAAAGGAAGTGTCTTATGGCATGCGTCAAGTTGAATTATTCTAAACTGCAGGGAAATGTCAGGAGATGACATTTTGCAACTTGTCATGCTATGTAAATGAGGAAAAATGGCAGGTGAGAGACTGTTTTTTGTAGGACTCGAAATGGAATTTGGTAATGTCATATGAGAAAAGGTCAGATCATTTCTAAGCGGATTATGCAGAGGTACATATAAAGAACGGTATCATACTTTAGGTGAAGCGTTGTTTGGCGAGAGAATTAATGGTTGGCTACCTACGCTTCCTATTACCTATGTGGGAAAATGCGTACCTAAATTTCGCGTAACATTTGACTGCCATAAGACCGGAGAAAGCAGCCATGCATAAGTACAAAAGAAAAGAAAGAAGGTAGATGCATAATCATGAAGGAAGGATTGATCGCTGTAATTTTCTCCTAATTTCCGCCCCCTCTAGTCTAACAGCGTTTGCTAACGAGCCTTAAATGAGCAGATTAATTTCCGTCTTGTGCCTCCAACACGCGTATATACTTACATCTCATTACAAATCCTTTTTTACGAGAGAGATGGTAGATGGTGTCTGCTAAAAGTCCTCCTCTGATTGCATCAAATTGAATTACAGCAGCGCGATCTCAGTCATAATGTAGCTTACAGTTTTTTTTCTTGCAGAGCTATTAATTCCAGAGCATTTTTTCCGTTTGTTACTCTTCTAATTTTAGCCACAATTTTCTCCCCTTCGTGTAGCCAGGCAGACACATTTATTACTTCCTCATAAGCCAGCTATTTCTTTCTTAATACTGTAAATGCTGTGTTTCATTCATCATTCCTCAGTGCAATCATTTCCATATTTTTATACAGTTTGTATTATTTTATATGCTTTTTCCAGTATGAGTTTATACACTTTTTTAAACGATCTTCTCTAATTTAAATTACATCTGTGCTGAATCTTGGTGAGGGTAGAGATAAAATGAGATTTTACCAAGCTCTTGTTTAGTCGTGGTTCCATGTAGGTACTGCATGACTAATGAATATAGGTAAATACTTGGGGATATAATTAAACATTTTTTGCTATCAAATTTACTTTCCCTTACTCTGAACTCTGAATAAAATGAAAAAGAATATCTCCGACACCTACTATCATGAACTTACAGAAAAATTAGTAAACGCACTATACATTACTATCAGTAGCTTTCATGCTCGTTATATAGCCACCATTTAGTTCAAAGAAACTTGAGCTTGACTTCGCCAAACTGTGACAAGTGCGGAGAATCTTTACATTTATGTGACAGGAAAGAAAATAAGGAGGCATGTAATTGGAGAAGGGCACATTTATAAAGTTTTCAAAATGCAAGCAAATTAATATGTAGCTATGTGTTTACGACATAGCGAATGTGTTCAGGATCCGAATATGGACAGAAGCAAGTGGAAATAAGAAGCCCTAAGTAGGCATTCCATTTCATTTTCGGCCTTAATTATGAGAAATCTGACAGACTAAGAACTGAGAATGCGACGTAGAAAGAACCGTTCGTGAGGGCTACATTTTCAGAGTTATAATGTAAGGCATGTACGATTATACGTACCTGTTTTCTTCGCACGCGTTTACTCTCGACCATAATAAGAAAGGATGGCGCAGCGAAAGTTAAGTAGTCGTACATTCCACATGAAGCGAAGAAAACCTTAAAGTTGTGAGAAGAAATGAAAGAAAGAGAAACTGAAACTCTTAGTAAGGCAATTTGCTGGAAATTACGCATTTCATATTTCATTATTTCATCTTGGGACGAACTTTATAGTTAATTTAAGCAAAGAGTGCTGCCTATCCCTATCCTTTACGAATGTGTGGGGGAAATTCTAGAAAGTCGCAGTGTACAGCAAGAGCCATTTTCCCTAGATAAAGTTGACTGAAATCTGCTCTAGCGATACTATGCAGCTGGTATAAAAAGTGTGACCTATTCCTGTTTGCAGAGACGTCATAATCCCCAAGTCCAAGTTGAAAGAGTCCACTTCAACAAAGTTGGATGAGACGGCGACGGACAGCAAGGAGTACGATGAGGACGAAGACGACGACTCCGATTACTACGACGATGATGATGACTCGGATGAAGATCTTCTGCCAAATACAGCTTCCTCGTCATCTTCCCCATCTTCAAGCAATAATAATAACAATAATAACAAGTTGGATAAGAGCTCTACAAACGGCTTGCCCGCGTCGTCAAGTGATCTCCTGAGCAGTCCCAACCTCAACTCATTCAAGTAAGTCAACTTTCTGCTCCGTCATCAGTCTAAAGTTTTAATGTAATCATTTATGCAAGAAAAAGAATTACCTTATTATAGCTGAGCTGAGCCATGCTTCCCCTCTCTTTTCTGTGCATAACGGTTTTTTGAACTCTTCTCTAGGCTGGCTGAAAAACCTCAACGGATTTTTATATAAAAAATGTCCTACGCTGCAGAATGAGCAAGTGAGCTCGTGTCAACTCACCACCACGTCAAAAACATTCCCACAGTGAATTACAAAAACAGCGAATTTCAATTTATTGATTCGACAATTGGGTGGATATTGTCCCGAAAATGAGTAGTTTTCGCATTTTGTTTTTTTCATTTGGTGTAGCATTATGCAGAAGAGAGAGAATAAAATTAGGGAGAAAGCGACATCAAATTTACATTAGATAAATAACATGGAAGGCATGTCCTAATTCCAGTTCCCGTACATGTCAATCAGGTGATCCATGGGCGAGATCATGCATGAATTCCTATTTGAAGTGGGACTCATGGCTCAGTGAGCAGGAACTGTACATACTTGAAATACTGCATTTGGAATGAGAATGTGTTTGCGAGAGAGAGGGGGGCACAGAAGGCATAATTGATGACTTAACGAGGTCAGTCGATGACTGCAGACATGCTACTTGGCAAATGGCAGCCAAGACCAAGAAATGTATGCGGGAAGGGAATTCTCACGCGTATGTTCAATGTTCATACCTATCCAAAAACCTGGAAAGCTCAGTTGGCACATAGCACACTAATTTGCTTTCATTCCTGGGCTTCCAGAACAGATAAAGTAAAATTAGCTTGCGCTCCACGAATACGTGGGAAAGGGTCGGACCCACGGTTCCCGAAAAATGCCATACACTGTACAAACTGAAAAAAAGCAAAGGAAACACTGTTTCTTGGTCTCTGGCCACAAGAGGTGCTTAAATTTTTAAACAAGGTTCATTTGCAAAAAAAATCCAATTCCATATTATGAGCTTTTCCTCCTTGGAATTTTTTTTTGCAACTGGGTTCAACCAATTGACTTTATAGGTGTTTACACATAAACGGTTTTAAGCGAGTCTATGTATCATCATTAAACGTAGGTCAAATATGCATGCATCTATGCACACAATCAAAATGGCGAACTGTTAGACGCAAGCCATGTGCGTAGTTACCATTCATAGCTCATACCATGGGCGTGAAAAGAAAACTAATTGAAACGGTCCCGCCGAAAAAAAATTTCTTGCCCTGGTGAAAAAAGGAAAAATATGCAAATTAAGACAATAAGATGATGCCATGTTACAGTATAATTTGTCTTTTGATTTTAGAGATAATTTAATTTGAACTCATTCAATACCGACAGATGAGCTAAATTATTTTGGAATTTGAGATTTAGCAAAAAATATGGTATTTTAAAAAGTTCGTCGACTGTTCTGCAAAATGTGATTGATTTCTGATAAAGCTAACTGTACAGTAGAGGCAACAAAAGTTGTCTTGATTGTTGATATCGAGCATCTCAGGAGTTACAAGCGGGTGGTGGTAGTTCATGTTCATCCATGGCACCATTCCTTTGAATTGCACTTCGCCTTTTACAACAAACAACTGCAATAGGTAAACAAGATTGATTATTATCGTTCTCATCAGCTCGGCAACAGCATCATAACTTAGTGACAATAGTGGTTCTAGTGACATGTGTAGGTGTTGCTCGTTTCTCTGCATGAGCAGCTATAACTATGTGCTAACAATGGCTCCCTCGCCTCATCTTTTCCTCAGAGTTATGAATGCATAATGAGGGAGGACAGACGACTTCTTGTCTAACCAGTCACATATGAATGAGATCACTGGCTGATCTCCCTCGCTGACCTCAAAGAGACTTAATGTGACATGACTGCTACAACATGGCACACAAATATAACGGCTGTGCAAAATATTTTTGACATTGAAAATCCCAGTCTCTCTCATTATTACTTATTACTATCTACGCCAGCATTTCCTTTTAGGAATCTGCAATGCACTTTTTGCATCCTCTAGAGAGCTCATATATTTTTTTGCAGAGTAGCTATTGCTCAATTTCTATCTAGGAAAATGGCTTAGCATAAGCTCAGCCATGAAGCTTTTAATGGCTGACTCAAATTCAGCTGTAGACTATCATTTCATCTCACTGATTACCGGATAGCTTTTAACGACCTGTGGCCATGAACTGTCTAGCTGAGTGTTTAACGTACCTAAATGCAACTTGCGGGCTGTTGTAGCGTGCAAATGCAATATTGCCAAATATTCGTGGAACATCACTCTGATTATAAATGCAACAATACTCATTAGCATTTGAAAAGTTCTTTGAAAAGAAAGTGGGCGCGAAGGTAAAGAACTAAGAATTATCCTGATTCAGAAATTCATCTTGTTTGAAGATTCACATCATCATATAAAGTGCATAAGGTCGGAAGCCTAATTTCTTTTTTGCACAGAACCACTATCTATGGATTCAGGCAAAATTACCCGAGCTAGATCGGAATTGCAGTGGAGTTTGAGAATCCCCAGAAATTGGGCAAAAGTCTATTGCAGTAGCCATTTTTGGCTAAGCGAGATTTTTGATAGTTGTTAGTTGTTCTGGTGAAGATGTTTAGATGCGTAGAAAGTATGAAATTAATTCTTGCAGTAATTCCACCCATTTCTTCTAGAGCTTCGTCAGTAATAAAACTGTCCACCCACACAAGCGCAGGTGGCACAACTTGCCAGTGGTCACTGTTCACAGAGATTTTTTTTGACCAACCCTCATCAAAAGTCACCTGCAAGACATTTCATTCACGACTGTAGAATTTGCAGCTCATTTCATACTGCGCAAAGCCGAAGAAGTCAGAGGAGAGCTTTTCTTTGTAAGAATGTTCTCAGCATGAGGCGAGGGAGCCATTCCGAAGAAGGGTGGAAGACCTTTGAGCAAAACAAGTATTTTTAACTACTGTTATCGCGCACTAAAAATTATTAACTCTATCATGGAGCATTTAATGAGGTATGCACTTGGAAAAAGCGAAATGAATGAGAATACAAACTGCACCGGTGCTGTTACCTCGTTTGAGTGGCATGCAAACAAACCTAGATCGACAAATTAGGCAAAGAATTGCCAAAACAGGGTTTGCAAGGTGTACTCTTGCCACGATAGAGATCAGACCTATTAATGAGTGTCCCTCCAACGTGTAATCAGCCAAATTAGCAGGTTGTAATTGAATTCTTGCTAGCTCAGCACATCACACTACATTCTCTTCAAGGGAGAGAATTTTTTAGCAAATAAAAATCGAAAGGTGGGCTGATGATGGTGTTGCTGCTAATGTTAACGATGTTGGTAGTTTTATTACTCCACTTATGAGCTAGTGCGAATTTAGCAACAAACATAAACTTTTGCAAAAAAGAAGAAAAGAAGTTTGAGCAATCCCTTTCTGCAAATTAATTTAAATTGAATTCACTTTACATCCTCACCCATTAAAACTTTTTGCTTAAGAAGATACTACTTCTCCTTTATTTCCAACCGTCTTCATGGACGAACACTGCTACATTTACATAATCCCCTCCTTTCCTATCTCTGACATTTAATTTACTACTTGATAAACTCATAAAAGTTGTAACTGTAGGAGAGAGAGAGAGAGGCAAAAGTTGTCAGAAACTTATTTCTACTTTTGTCATCGTAAAAAAAGTTCGTCCCTGAATGAAATATGGAAGTTTTATTAGTAGTACGAGAAGAAACATATCACGAAGGGATAAAGCGTATGATGAAGACGTAATAATAATTTTTCCATTCAACAACTTTTTTTTTCTTCTCTCCTTTGACTTGCAGGTCAGACAAATTCGCGTGTACTTTCTTGTAAATCCTTGGCTATATTGCTGTTACATACAAGTAGGACATGTTCAACATGAACTTGCTAAAAATTTATGGAATTGCCTTCGCCTTCCCCCTCCTTTACGGCACAAAGAGTTACGCAACCGTCGCTGCCGTTGAGCTTCTCCGCGGCAAAAAAAAGAGTAGTATAAAATGTAACGTAATCCTCTCCCATGCCAGCAGCGCAATACTCATTTTCCAGATGATATATTAATTCAGACTGTGAGCTAATAAATTGTTAAGCATACGAGCACTGATGTTTTAAAAAAAAGTTTTGAACTTTCCAGGAACACGGGTGCTCATTTGTTTGAGTAGCGCGGGGCTGTATGCAGTGCTACTTTCTTCACAGTGTTGTGGCTAAATGAAGAACAGTGAATAAGTGCTTCATTTTGTACATATTATTATTGCCTAGCTTGTAATATCGTAGAATGCATTTTGCGCGAGAAGCTTCCCTCCGAAGACTTCTCTTTGTTTGTTTGGTATGTAATGTACGTATGATTTTAAAATCGTCGTCCAAGTCAGTTAATTGATAGTTTAATTGATGTTTAAGATAGTATTGTAAACTACGTGGCTAGTAGACTGTTTTAGACCTGCCTGCCACGGAAATTAGAAATAGGTTTGTAAATAATCAATGTTTGAAATTAAGGTTTAGCACTGCGTGAAGTAGCGCGATCGCACCGTGCCATAGAGTAAGTTTAGTTCAGCGCGATCGCAAAGCAGTGAGAAGCATGGGAGAAGGAAGCTTGCGATCGCAAAAAAGTGAGTTAGTTGCTTTTTAGAGCAGTACAAGGATAGTAATAGTTAGATAGCCTGCCAGGCAATAAGTGCGCTCTAAAGCGAAATAATAATTGTAATTGGGAATTGAGTTTAATTTCAATGAAAGTTAAATAAAGTTCGTTAATAGTTAATTGTCCTCTGTCTTGCCGTAGATAAGTCAATTCGTCATTTTGTCATTTTAGGTTTTACTGCCAGTTTAGCCTAATTTCGCCTTCATAAAAATACGATACCGCTGCCTTAAAAATAGAAACCAGCAAAAACAGATTTCAGTCTAATAACGTTAATCCAGCCAGGATTCATATAGATCTTTGC
>JAHZND010005499.1:0-54046 GCA_027744115.1 Acrocyrtus sp. NNG-2020
GGACGTTTGCTTACTCATGACCCCTAGAGGGGATGTGCCAAATTTGAAGTCAATTGGCACATCCGTTTTGGAGCTAAAGCGCGCACAGACGGACAGACAGACAGACGGACATAAGCGATCTTATATGCTTGCTTCCGCAGCAAATAAAGCAAATATGTATTTGTAAAATTGCCAAAGAGGAATTGAAATGATTAAAACTTTTTAATTTTTAACGTGAGATAATAAGGAGTTTTCCACATAATCACAATTAGCTAAGGCTGGGAGGCTAATACATTAAAAAAGTGGTACACTTCTTCACTATCGTACATTGCAACCTGAGTTTTACAAATTTTACAGATGACTGGATGAAACACATCTGAACTACTTGAAGGAGTAAATTTGTTACTTTTGGCCTTCTTACTTATTTTTCTAAACTTTTTCGGAAGTTTTTCAGGAACTGTAAGTGTTTCCTGCTTATTGATTAAGCAGTTGACTGTGCTCGGAAGCGAGATACTACTTGCCGATGTACCAGCAGTTGCAGGAATGTTTTCACTTTTTGATATATTATTACACAGTGGTTGCTGATTACTGCTTTCTCCAAAAGATTTTTTTCTTTGATTATTAATCCATGCCTGATCTTTATCATCGGATGATGGATCGTAAAATAATTCATCATTTGTTAAAAACTTTCTTTTCTCATTCTTCTGCTTCTTTCCATCTTCGTCATCACTTTCATCCGAGTCGAAGTATAATTCATCATACATTTCTTTCGCCTTCTTGTCCTGGTTCGCCACTTCATTTTTCGTATCCGACTTCGGTTCAGGATCCTCCAAGGCTAATTGACTTGAAGATGATGACGCTGAGGATGCAAACCTTACAGACTTTGATTTTGTAGCACATTCCTTATCACTAATAGAATGTGTTCTTTTCAAACTACTTTTCTTGACGATGCCACTACTACTGGTAGCAGAAGAAGAGCCTGGAACTGGTGAAGCTCGAGGTGACTTATTTAGAGACGCCGTAGAAGATGACCTGCTCAACGATCTTTGGTGTTCCATTCCCCCTTGTGTCTCTATTTCAAATGCCCGTCGGTCCAACTCTGCCTCCATCTCTGCTTCAAAATCTTGAATACTTCTCTGATTTTTGGATGGTGGCTCATGCAAATTGAATATTTTCATTAATCGCTTGTTCTCATACTTCTCTTCTTCGTCACTACCAATAAAAATAAAATATATATCTACATCAAGGTGTACATTAACTAATTTCCCATTATTTATATTACGATTCAAACTCAAAATCCTAGAAATTTTTTTATATGGTCCATACCTGTCCAATTCACAAGCCATCTCACAATCATCGTTTTCAGAATCCGAACTTCCAAAATCTAAGTAGTCCATATTTGTTTTTTCTAATTTTGTATCACTGTTAAAAATCTACTTTATCTTTTACTGCCTACAACTAACTGAATAGAATAGACAATAGAAGGGTCTTATCTTAATGACACCAACAATTAAATGGACAGAAAGTATTAAATCAAATCAGCAGAACGTACGTAATACTATAGGTGTAGATCAGTCAGCAACAACAGAAGCAAAAAATCTTCACTGATGCTTCTTTCGCGGTTACCTTATAATTTCTCAACGCACCCCAAGTGCACTAAAATCGAACTAGTGCTGACATAGTAGAAAGTAACAAGTACAATTCATAATATTTCTCTTTCAAATGGTGCTGGATGCTGCACTAGTTAGTAAGTAATGTAAAATGAATGGGTTAGTTTTGTCCTAAGACTGATACCTTAAAATCAATAAAACGTTGAGACTAATCATAACTCTATACATGACTATGGTAGTGACCAAAATAGAAAATTTGAAACACCAAAACCAAATGACATGTCAGTAGTCCACCGATGTGCAACCGGGATCCTCGCCTAGCGCAGCGCTCCTATTTATGAATATCTAGCTCTAATTAATCAATTTCAATCCAAGCTTTCAAATTTCGAAGTTATTAATTTCAGTTGAATTAAAAGGTAGAGACATTACATAGCTAATAAGTATTTATGTAATAATATGTATTGGATGGTCAAAATCATATGCCTTTGAAATAAATTATAGTAATACCACGTAAAATATGGGTTAAAAAGACACTTCTTTACCAAAGTAAATACGAATGGAAATTTTATTTTATTCTTTCTTGTTTTGAAGGCTAACAATTAAAGGGGTTACTTCTTCTTAGCGGGTGATCCTTTCTTTGCAGCCTTCTTCTTTCCATACTTCGTTTTTGGTGGCGTCAAACCTCCCTTCTTCTTTGCGTTCAACAGCAATGAAAGATAGACGTTTCTGCGCAGCTTGTTTCGCGTACGTCTTGCTCCATTCAGCTTGAATCTTTCAAAATCCGTAAGGTTAGCTCGCTGAAAGCGTAAGAAATAATGTATGTTAGTTATCCAAATCTTCAAAAATAATGATAGAATTTCCATCACTTCATGTTGTTTTATCATTAAATTAAATCTTAAATCAGATTCGCAAGTGGCTTCATATATCGATCAGCCGGCAATTCCTATCATGATGGTTCATCATTTTAAATTTATAGATTTCAAGTAAACAAAAACACTGCGATAATGGACGACTTAGTACATTGTTAAGTAGTACTTATAGCAGAAATTTAGGAACTAATACAATGCTCTCCAAACACTGACACAGTTCAACTTTTAAAAAATACTTTTCTTCACCTTCTGTCTTGCTTCGACTCTTTTGGCCCAGCTACTGTTCTTCCATTTGTCATCAATCTTCTCTACTTGCCAGGCTTTCCTTACTACACGGGTTGAAGCAGTCCAAGGCAGCTTTACATTGAAGTTTGTCAAGTGCAACCTCTTAATTGGGATTTCTTGCCTTGGGACTCCGGAACATGGTCCGTCAACCAAAACCTGTTAATTTAAATAACAAAAATCGTCCCATAATTTTCTACATAAATATAATCCTTACTATTAAATACGGACCCTAATCCTAATTTCATTTCATCTGTTACGCAGTCAAAATGTTCTAACTGCAAATGGACAAGTGTAAAATAATCAGTAAATAAATAATAAAATAACACATTTCTACATTAGTAAAATTTAACGTTAACCTTCAACTTAATTTAATTTAAAGGGTTTTATCAGTATGCAAAAGAACTGCGTCATATGTCGATCAGACGGCAATTCCTATCATTAATGCATTGCTCATCATTTAACTTTAAATTAAATTACGGCACATTCAGAACCAAGATTTCACAAACAACGAAACAGCAAAATACAAATTACTTCCTTAGCCTTATACTTATCGGGCATATCACACAGTCACAGTTATGTGAACTGTGAACCCCATTTTAAAATTTGAAGATAATAAATTGCTATTATTTTTCTTACTCTGTTTTGATCAATGATGTTAACAATGGCGCAGAGTTTTCCTTCCTCGCCCCCATCAGCAATAAAGGCCACTCGGCCCGTTTCCACAAATTTCCTAAACGCCTGTAACAAAACAAAAAATAGCTTAATTTTAATTTTGTGCACTTCTAATGAGACAGATTTTCGTACCCTTCGAAATATCAATTAACTAGTACTACAATACTATCATTTTCAAACTGAACCACTTACCATAACTAAACTTAATTGTCGAAAACCGTCGATTCCTAATTCCTGCAAGTTTGCTTGCACAGAAATGATGTAGTCTCGCCAGCAGTTCCCCTATGCTCGCCGAAATGCCAATCTCTCTAGCACTGCATGCCTCAACTAGTTCAAAATGCACGGTCTAATATGGGGCACGGTGAGACTGAACAAAGACAATTTGAACAGCATTAACAGAGTTGCTTGTTGCTGTGCATTTGCCTGCCTACAATCACTACTACAATACAATGCAACGTACAATGTATGCCGATGCCGGCTAGTCTGTTCGCAATACTTTTCCCTAAATTAAAAAACATGCCATGAAACATGGAAATTGTTGCTTCTCGTATTTTCGTGTTTGTATGAACTAATATTGACTGAATTTATGATAACACGTGCTAGAAGCACAAAAATTAAAAATACAAAAATCGATCACTGACTAATATGACTTTTCAATCCTACTCTGTACTTTATTTTTCATTAATCGTAATATGTATTGGAAAATGAATTTATAACAATATGCATTATGATTATGAACTATTCAATGATCAAATGCAGCAAGTAAATAATTAGTGAGAAATCTTTTATTCCAACATCATTTTTATCACTTTAAATTTTCTAAACTACCTTTTATTATTAATAGCTAGATTACAATCTTCGTTAAGCATTATTAATTACTACAACTACACTACTAGCTAGAATGATACAATTACAATAGGCTATTGTTATTAGCAAGGGGTCTTATGTTGTTAATAAGGGGTCAGTCCTGCCTGGGGCATTGCTCTTGGCACGGCCTTGGACATGATACATATTTGGTTTAACTTAGGGCAAAGTGCTCTTTTTAACTTCCCGTTTTCTCAAAGCATCAGAGAGTCGTTTTTTATACAACTCCGCTGCAAGTCTCCGCACTTCTTTTTTCAACTGCTTTTGGTCAATTCCGTAGTTATCATCTAGTCCTTCGTTAGAGTCCAAGGGGGGACTAGCAGTTACGTCAGTGGCATCTTGATCACCCTCCTTCCTCTTAGTATTCGCGAACAACGATGATACGTACCGATACGCCGACCTCTGAAGAAATATTGGTTACATAAGTTACATATAGTAACAGACTAACA
Source organism: Acrocyrtus sp. NNG-2020 (assembly GCA_027744115.1). NCBI lineage: Eukaryota > Metazoa > Arthropoda > Collembola > Entomobryomorpha > Entomobryidae > Acrocyrtus > Acrocyrtus sp. NNG-2020. Next base: position 4,729 of record JAHZND010005499.1, read on the forward strand.
GATAAGAATGTACCTAATACATTGTATCGTACTAAAAGAGTAACGACTAACTGTTTAGCCGATTCAAAACAATAGTTAAAATAAAAATGACAACATACTAAAACTACATAAACTATTATTTTCAGTATCAGCATTCCAACAAATTTCAACAGCAACTCCCCAAACTGAGAGACACTTGGACCTTCTCTGCCGTAATTCTTTAACCTCATGGACATTTTATAATTGGATTTTGGACTAGTTAGAATTAGAAATGTTTTTAATATAGCAATACACCTCCAAATATAACTAGACACAAATAGAGAATAGAGAATGATACTTTCTGTACTCGATTCGATAAACCATTCTAAGAATGTATGTACATTGTACAACGAATGAAAATGAATGACAAAGGAATTAAAATTACCTGCTTATTTTACCGTTTGAATTTAATCGCATTTAAAACTTCAATGGCAACAAAATTATAAATTATATGTAAAACTATTTGTCTTGTCTTGTGTTTTTGCTGTATTCTACATGCCTTCTTTCTACTTCTTCCTACGCTTCTGAGCTTTCTTGCTTCCAAACTTTGTTTTAGGATTTCTTTTGTACCCTTTGACCCATCTATCTCTATCCATCTCCCATTTCAGCTGCTTTGGATCTGAGTAAACAAAGTTTTAGTAGAAAATATCAGTTAATTAAGTCATAAAATAGAACCTTAAGTGAGAACGAGACATACTTAAAATTATTAAATAATAATTAATTAATTATAATTACTAGAATAAGATTTTGGTCTTCCAATTAGTTTACATACCTGCATTATCCTTATTAATCAATGTGCTTGGGCCTGCGAGACCCTCGTCAGCATTAGCCTCCAGCATTTCTGCGAATTGCTCAGCAGGAGCAAACATATCGATACCCTTTTTGCTGCGTTTAGATTTCTACAACGTGGTTTCAAAAGTTCGTTAGTATTATCTATTTTCACTCTACAGTTATTAGGTTTATAAATGAAAATAACAAATACGGGTATATCACCTTTGCTAGTACTTCTTCGAAATCACCATCGTCGTCATTTTCAAAGACTTCCAACCCATCCTCCTCTTCGAAGTCATCATCATCATCAAGATCCAGCATTTCGTCTGCATCATCGGCTTCGAATTCTTCGCCACTTTCTTCCCCTTCGTCATCCATTTCATTATCTTCATCATCACTCGCGTCTTCCTGCATTCCCTTACGACTCTTCTTTCCTTGTGGTGTTGTATGGATATCTGCTGCAAAATCTAAGTTTTCATCGAAATCGTCATCATCGCCCAAATTCTTTCCTTTAGCTGATTTGAAATAATTTGCCATTAGTTCATCAAATTCGTCATCGCCAACACTTTCAGTTTCAGATTCATCATCGTCATTGCCTTTCGTATCACTCGTCTCTTTGAAAAATCTAAATCCAAAGTGCCAAAAATGGAAACTTAAGCAATTTGTACTTGTACAGCATTTTTTTGCGAATAACAAAGCATTATTTAACATTTAACATTAAACCTAACTAACCGATAAAAGAATTTTTCTTCTACTGGTATTTTATCCTCCTCCTGCTTTAAGTAATTTTGTGAATTTACTGGAATACTACGTAGGCCTGATGGTTGATACATACGCGGAGCACCAGGGATCTGTAATATGACACAATAAAACAAATTACTTGTAAATATTTTTCATTTTAGCTAACTGAGGACAGAAATCCGAAACAATGAAATTTCCTGTAGATAATTAGTGTTGCAATTCATTCTTAGAATACAGTTACCAACGCTCAGCATTCTTACACACAGAACTGCTAGATTTGCTGTTCCCACCGATAGCACACGAACGACACATTGAGAGATGCCATTGTCGGCTTAATTTGATGGGGTAAATCATTTTTAGCACACCAAGTAAGACTTGGTGAAACGATATAGCTATTTTTTAAAATGAAATATCATACGTACCTGTTTTATTATTTTCGTATTTTTATACACAAATCGTTCCAGGAACCTTGCAGTTGTAAAGTCCTTCATGGGGTTCCCCTCATATGCGATTTGCTTTCGCATAAGCAAAGTACTGGCAAAGAGCGACACACTTGGATGATAGTGTTCAGTCAGAGTCTTTATTTCATACATTAAAGAGAACTCTGCACCACAAAAACTTGGGTTTCTGGCGGAAGGATCGTACTCGGTTAGGTTATGTTTATACTCCCTTTTCACATCGAGGTTTGAGCTAGTTTCGTCATCACAAATTATGCCACTAGTATTTAGGTCAACTACGGTTATTTGCTGCGGTATTTCATCTTCATGAACACTGGAATTCTCCTCATTTTCCACTGCCACTGGTTTATCAGTCTGCTGAATTCGCTCATTTTTATTATTGCCAACCTTCACGTTAGATATTTTCATTAAATTTAAAATTTTCTCTTTGTTCTTTTCTTTTTCTTCGATATTTTCTTCTTCACTATCTGATTCCCCGTTACGTTCCACCGAATCAACAGGTACGTTTCCGACATTCAAAATTCCTGCGTGAGATTTCGAAACTTCGGAAATCATAAAAAGAAATGCACATGCCAAGTGTGGTTGCACATTTTGGCAAATCTTAATTTGGCAAAAAATTCAAATATCGAGGTTAGGTTTGCGGTGAATGACATTTTACATTACAGTATTTTGAAAATATAAATACAATATAATAAGAATTAAAATTACGTGCTGTACCTGTAAAACACGTTTGCAAAATCCCATTATTCTGTTTACGTTATTGTCAAATTTTAAAGATCTAAACAATAAGTTTAGCAATAGAATGTTGTTCGATGTTGTAGCTACTTCAGGTCTTAAAAGGTGACGATATAAGACTCTGTAATATCTGTTGAAAATTGTAAGAAGTCAGTAACAAATTATAGGACGAAATTAAAGCTGAATAAAATTTTACTCCGCTGCATTTATAGAATCACAAATATAAGTAAACAATCGTTGTACCTGTCAGCATCTTCCGGTGTACTTTGAACATCAGTTAATTGAAATAAAATGGAAAGAGCTTGTACTCCAATATTAAAGTTGGAGAGAAAAATGATCTTATACAGCGTGTCCAAATTCTCAGTGAATTTAAATCCATAGTCTTTAGCAGATGGATAGCACTTATTCAGTCCTGTCAGAAGTGCATTCATCATTTTGCTGTCAACATCCCCCTACGCAAAGAAACAAAAAAAAATTCCGTTCTCCTATTGCTTAGTTTTAAAGCTAAAAGCTTAGTGCATTATTTTAATTGTGACTAATTCATACCGTTTTTACACATCCTTTGAAAAACGCAACATAAACATTAATTAATTTGCAAGCGACTTCAGGATGCTCATCCTCCACGAAAATTAAGTTTAAGAAACATATTCCATAATATTGAGCACGCTTTGCAATATTATTCCGAAACAGCAAACGCTCAACTTCATCAATTACAACAAGCTTCATTCGTGGGTGGTTCTGTAAAAGGCAATTTAGATAAAAGAGTCCTCTCGAAGCAACTTTCTTTATGGGGTCGCCCAATTTGTTAACGATCATTTGGAGCAGTTCCTAAAATATTTCATTTGATTTGTCAAGTATTGCGAAAGTAATAAGAAAAGAGACAAATTAACAGATTAAAATTAGGTGTAAATCATTGAGCCTTACAGCTTCCTTCTCGGGATGTGCTGACAGTAACTGATATATGATTCGAACAGCTTTAGCTCTTATTTTATCTACATTGTCAGACGACATCCGTCGGAGCGCCTCGATAAAGCTGCTATAACATGTCTTCAGGCGATCTTCGTATATCCATTTGATCATTTGAACTCGATTACCTCCCGCCAACTTTGCTCCCCATTTGTCAAATGTGCGTAATTTCCTTTCAGGGGGAAGAAGATCTTCCAGAAACAAATCTTTTAGAGTATCTAAATTTTAAGAATTGCATGCATTTTATTTATGTCTAAAGAAATGATTCCTACAAAATATTTTTTAGGATTTCAGGTATGTATAATAATTACGATTTGATTATTCTTCACTGTACCTGCAGCCATTAGACATTGTTGCTTTGATTGCACTTTCACCATTGATATCAAATTTTGTAAATGATGAATATTATGAACAGGTGAGTCCTGAATTTTTACAACAAACGCTGCCATTCTATCTGGAAGGGTACCGATCTTCATCATTTTTTCCATCCACTGAAAATCTGACTTTTGTTCTCCTTCAAGACAAGCTATAACAAAACATTTTTTTCCAACCGTAAATATTAGTCATTAGTCAATAGGAAAAAGAACATTCTGGCCAAAAAAATCATTCCGGGATTTCGATATCCCTTCATTCGTTGGCGAGATGACATCGAATGCGAATCTACAATCTATAATTAATTACACATTTATTTTTTAAAAAATATATAAATATGATACTTACCATTTCTATATGCTAAACAATCCCGCTCAAAAAGAGTTGTTGCAGATTTATGTATTCCATAAACTTCGTCGCGAGATAATTTCTCCTGCTTAATTTCACTGGTAGGATCCACACTAGTATTCTCGTTTTGCGAGTTTTCTTCAGAATTCTAAGAAGTAGTCACGTAATTACATCGCTGATATATCATTTCTTTCTTTGTCCGCTGAACTCTAAATGGATAATTTTAAACTTAACTAACCTCAAACCATTTCCCACCGGGCTCAACAATCATCTTCACATTCTTCTGGACTTGACCCTGTCTCGATTTACCTTTCCTGAACTTTTCTATGCGATTCTTCGTTTCCTCCGACTTTTGCATGTTCTGTTCCTCCAAATCCGAGCCTCCTTTTTGCCTTTTTTTCTTATTAATTCCAGAGCCATTAACTTTTTCATCTCCCGTCGACTTCCGTTTATGCTTCTTCCCCTCATTTCCTACAGGAGACTGCTTGCCCTTCGCCTTCAAACTCTTCGGTTTTGGAGGAGCAGCCACTCCTTGCAAAGAGTCTCCACCTCCCGACTTCTTCCACTTCCCCCCAAACTTCTTCTTCTTTCCCCCATCACCCCCTTTATTCCAGCCAGGCCCACCCTTTCCAGTTTTCTTGGAGTCTACGTCCTTTAGCGCATTATTGAAGTATCTTTTGACAGGAGTGGACGCACTTTCCAATTTCTTGTTGATGCCTTTCTTCTTACCCTTTTCAGATTTCTTAAACTTTTTCTTCGACTTACTGCTCACTGTCTCGACTCCACCCTTATTCTTCAAATTCTCTCTATTCTGCTTAATCTTTGCCATACTTTCTTAACTTCAATTAAAGTTTCAAAGTTTTACCCAGACCTATCAATTTTTAATTAAAGTTAAATGCACTTCAAACTTAAGTTTCCCATCTGCATCAGTGCTCTCAAATCACAGCCACAACACTCGCTCGCACGTGAAACTGAATGCACCAGAGCTATGAAAATTCAGTTCCCTCCTTTATTTGGGGAAATGTGAGATCTACAGAATATCATACCCCGACCCGACACCATGGATTCATTGTAGGTAGAATTTGTGTTGTAAGAACTCTCCGCGTGCATTTTCGGTTTTTCTCCAGCTCTTCTCTCCTTCATGTAACCATAACCTGAGTCCTCTTGTGCAGATTCAGACTGGACTGGAGAGCTAAAACAATACTTCGCTGGAGAAATTCTTGCAGTGCACTATGAAATGTGATGACAATGAGACGGGAGGCTTTTCATTTTCGCAGAATGCTAAAAATACAGCAGTTCGAAGATCTACTTCCGCTTGATGCTTCCTGGCTTGCAGCAGCCGAGGTCGGAGTGCACTGCGACCTCCATTTTTCCCTTGAGCTTTGACCATTTTTGAAGCTTGTATTCCGATGACAGCATTAATGAAATATCCTCCCACTCAGAATATTCTAAAAAGTTCAGACTTGTCAAAACTTTTTTCTCACGTACCACAATAAACGATGCGGCAAAAATTGACAAATCATTCTTTTTCCATCACCATTAACAAGTTTAACCCCGGAAGAGACTTTGATTATGACAAGGTAGAGATATTCTGGAATAATATTTTTGTAGCTGAAAAAAGTGGCTTAGTTCAAAGTAAAATTTTATATTCACATTTCCTCAGAGAGGAAAACGTTTGGTGTAAGGTTTACAAGGAAATAATAGAATTCTCAGAGTTTGGGAACTGGGAGGTAAAATAGGAAATAAATTGAGTTAGCATGTGCGGTTTGATCTACTTTATTACAGATCCAGCACTATACTTTGGATGTAGAGGCATTGACTTGAAATGATATTTTGACAATTCCATTTTTAATATCTTTCCCAAAGAGAACTTTTACTAAAGTACTGTCCCGAGAGGTGTACCCTTTCACCCTGCCTGATTTCCACTTCTTTGTGGATATTACCTGTCTACAAAGTGCAGACTTCCATCATATGCATTTCATATGAACACGACCCGCTTGACGCTCACAACTACTTATCGCTTTCCCCCCAAGTAGGTATCCTACATATTCATGCATGCAGATTTTCTTTAATAATGCATCATGCTCCCTTTATAAAAATATTTGAGTTATGCCTTCCAGCTTCACTAGCAGACAGAATCTAAAGAAACTATCTTCTCACAGTTCACACAGAGACCTCCTGCTTTGCTTTAATATTATATTGTACGTACGAGGATCTATAGTCATGGGAAATTCGACGCTTTATGAAGGATGTAATTTTAGCTGGAAGGTAATATCTGATAAAAGCTCTCAGCAGCTTCCCGTTGATACCGATTTTGAATCCATGTGCTGTGTATACAAAAAAATGAAAAAGGAATTGGCCCTGTATTTGACATTTGCACAAAACAACATTCAGTTTGAGCTGGTTTCTACTAAATGTCAGATACCTAGGTAAAAACGTGATACATCCGTATTTCAGCAGGAATGGCCTATATCCGATCCGAAATTTTCCAGGAGGTCTCATCAAACTTATCTAACCTCTACCTGTCATAAGATGGCCTCTTATGCCGAATCTATGCTTTGTATTCGAGTATAAACAATGGAACGTGAGGAGGAAAAATTACACTTACGATCGAATACGAAAGATGAGATTCTTGGAAGATACGTTTTCTCTCCGGATGAGAAGCGTCACTTCGACAAAGGCTGTTTCTAATATTTACGTGATGACTTCACTATCATTAATGGACGCTCATTTATTGTTTTCTCTTGATAAAGAGGACTGTGAGGTGTATAGGGTATCCTCGCCGGTTCATCTTAAGTATACTCAAAACGGATTATCAATCTTTATCTTGGCCCACTTATCTAAATCCTAAAAGACAGCCATTGATGCGAGCCAAAAATACGCAGTTGTACTTTTCCTACTTGAAAGAGTGAAAGTGCTCATATAAAAATGTAGACCATTGAATCAGCAAGCTTCCCTCCCTCTTCGCTTCAACACATACTCACAATAGGCATTAGAAGTACTCGTTGGCCAGAAAAACTGATTCAATACAAGATTATGGTATAGCTCCGTTCACAGAAAAAATATTACTTCTGTTGTTTGTCTACCTCAAATTTTTTTCCTTGAAGAGTTCCACAGTTTATCATTTTCGCAGAAAAAAAAATTAAGCCAGATGCTATATTGCTAGAAGCATTTTTTATTATTTTGTTCACGCAGCGCACGAAAGTATTGGTAGAAAGTACGGAAAGCTACTAGCAAGAGGAACTCTTGCCATCGAAATAATTAATATTTTGTTTCGGTATTAGCTGACGGATATATATTCCAAGAAGAGAAAGGGAAAGTGCACTTGTACTACTGCTACTTATTACAAATTGTAAGACGTCACCATTCTAATTCCCTTTCCTTACTTTTGGCAACCAAGTTTCAAAGAAAATGAGAGAAGGAATGCCACTTCTCATTTTCTCAAGAAGTGTTTATTTCGGGGTGCATATTGGAAGCTACTCAGAAGCACGAACTTAAGCTGATTATTTTTCAGCAAGTTTTACTCTACATTTTGTCTCACATTAATATTTTGTTTCATGTCGGATGAGAATAAAAGTTTGCATTGGGTTGTATTGTAGGTTTTGTTCTTTGTAAAAAATGAAAAAATATGAACGATGCATGTCAGTTCATTTAGCGTCCTCGTGTCACCGTATAGCCTTTATTGCTATTCAGGTTGCAGATGTAGTTATACCTTTTCATTATGATAAAAAACGCAGGCCTAGGCTATCCTCAGAATTTACCCTCTCCAGTTTCTCCCATTCCAACTCGCTCCTCACTTTCCGTTTCCTTCATTTTCAGTCTATTTTTATTTCTTGCCTGTATTTCGACACATCAATGGTAGGTAACGGTTTTTGCTTTACTGTATATAAGAAAACGTACCGGGAAAACAGTAGCTATTGTAATTCCACCAAAAATATCAGGTATCCTGTGAGCAAACAAGGAAACCGAAAGATTACTTGAATTTCTGCAGCTCTGCACTGCAAACTGCTCATTCGGATTCATTCTGGTTTCACTCGCTGGAGCTAATGAGCTCCAGTGTGATCGACGGCCTACATGATTTTTTACCTATTCCAACACGTCCTTTCTACAATTAATTTGGTTTGCCAATAGCTGCTTATTCTAAAATCTGATAACTTTCTGGTATATTTCTAGTATCTATCTACAACAGTATTTTCTTTTGCGAATGTGACATCTTTTTAACAGTAAAAGTTGGGCAAGAAAAGTGACGGAATCAGCCTGACGAGGAATATTAAATACCTTGAAGTTTGGAAGTATAATCAGTCGTATAAAGCAAATAATGTCATTATATTTCTGAGCAAGCTACAGATTATAAGTTTGCCGTGAAAGTTGGAAAGAAATGCTTGGAATATTTTCTGGCAAATGAGGATTTCCTAGAAAAGCTGTGTATTATCAGAAGTTGAAACGGCAGCTCGAATTGCATTACAGTTTATATCTATACAAATCGGAAAGCGTGAATAATTTGACGAGTGAAAGTAGATAGATGGAAAGTTGGAAAGTTGGAATTTTACGTGGGTTGCACTGTTTCCGTGATCTCATCAGCTGGTCAATGGAAGTATGCAAAAAAGCATAGTCCGTTAAGCTGAGACCTTTTGGTACTCACGAAAAATTAACAATGCCTGCGCTCTTTGAGAAAATTCTGTTTTTCAGAGAAACACGTGTATCTTTCCTGTCCTCACTCGAGTTCGTTGGACGTAGTAACAAGATTAAGGAGATGTAATAACGAAGAGTCTTCCTCCTTGCTATGTTCTCTTATAAATTCCAGAATTGAGGAAAAATGTAATATTGCTGTATTAATCATTTTCATCTGCCCATATTTTTTGGAATATGCTACCTTTTCCCTAGTTTCCAACTTTTCAAAGTAGTTTCTGTTTTATCCTAACTTCCCCTCTTCCTGTCCTACTTATTAAATTAATTTGAATTTACAGAGAAAACTGAAAAAAATATCAATCCATATTCCATTTACTTCCCTTTCAGGTGGGAGCTACAGACTTAACTGGAAGACGACTTCTACTTTCATGCTATGATTAAATCTCAGAAATTTGGTTACTGTTTTCGCAGCAGTTTTTTCGGTTGGATAAGCAAAGCAAATGAATACATCCACTCGTGTAATAGCATCCCTCAATAGGAATGAAATTTTTGAGAGCAAATTGCATATGGTACATCTCACATTTTTCATGTTCTCTAATAAGAGGCGTGTCTTTTCAGCAGCCATTGGCTTACACATATGTAGGTAAATATACCTTTCCAAGCATCTTTATCTTTACTGGAACGGTATGTCGTTATTTTAGAGTAGCCCTCTTTTAAACTTTCAGATTCAAGAATGTGAAGCCGTGCCTGTGTATATATTTGCTACATATTTCTGCAGGCAGACGCGTTTTAACGTACAATCAGTTTTAGTAGTAGCATCCAAAAATAATTGTATTAAAATGATTCATTAATAATTTGGCATTTTTCAGCATTTTATCGAAAGTGCGGGAATTTTATGAACCAGTTTGTATAACTATAACGTATAATCAATGAAGTAGGGACGAATTTGTTTGCTTTATATTTCTTGTATTTATTTGTAAAAGTCCAATTATAAATCCTCGGCTTTGCAGCTAGGTATACACAAGAGTAAAGAAACCTAGAAAGTAAAGTTAATTTTTAGAAAGTTAATTTTTTGATGACACTCAAACTCAATGTAAATTTTTTCTTGTTGATTTTTTTCCCTAATTCTCAATTAGATTATAAGTTTATAGGAAAATGGTTGTTCACAGGTAAATAAGTAAACTCACAAAAGATAAAGTGCTACAAACTTATTTCAACGCTCTACTGTACAATTAAAACGCAAAGGCTTCCGAGTAGCCATCATTACACCGTATAACTTAGCTACTTCAGATCACTATCATTATCATATACATATCACATCAGGAACTGTGACTGGAATAATAACATTATTTCCCAGTCCCAAAGCTACCATTTCTCCCCAAAAACACTACAATTTCCAGAGTTCTTTCTCGAAAAGATATGAAAGCAATTTACAGACGTACGTATCCATTTATGCATAAAAGTGCGTCATTCAAAAAAGACAAAAGCCAATGAGAAAAGGGAGAAAAAATCGTATCTTTTTTCTGTAGGGGGAGTACGACAAGCAAAAAAGGATTATAAGAGAAAGTTAAAAGTGAAAGCTCTTCTCTCCCAGTTTTCAAGATGATATAGTTATTTCCTTTCCTTCACACAATCATAAACTTTCCCTTGTCTAGTATCCCACCCTGGGAACAATTTTTTATGCAGTTACAGCTTAGATAAAAAAAAGAGTGCTTGTCCCACTCCAATCTTACAAGAAAAGGAAAAACGGGCGGAAACAAGACGCTCTTGTCTTCTCTCCTCTTTTAAAGATCTATGTCCTCCTGTCTTTCCTTCTATTTCTCACACTTTGCTCTTCCCTTTTGTTCCAGAAAAGCTTAGAGCCACTTCAGGCTCCAGAAAAAAATAGTCAGCAAATTATTCACTATCAGTCTTTGTTACAAGTACTTGTTCTTCTCCCACTAAAAATACTTTCCTTTCATCAGAGATGTAACATTCCACATGCCAGAAAAGTACTCGGTACTCCCATATGAAAAAATGAGTCCTTTCCAAGTATCCAGTTCAACTGATATTGCTTAAATGTGGCCGTCCCACTCTCGGGAGAACTGGAAGAAAACTTTTCTTTCACCGAAAAGATAGATGAATGAATTCTTTTAATATTTTTTAAAAAGTTCTCGGACCCGCACTCCGATGCGCAGCAGCTAACTACTTATTTTTCGAAGGGAAAAAGTTATGACACGTGACAGTCCCTTTCACTGCAACAATATTGCGAAAAGGAGGATGAAGGTTATTTTGATAGATAGATATAGTCCTACTTGCTTCCCTCCCTGAACAGAAAATCTAGAGCGCGCGGTATCCAGCTATCCACCAAAATGCCTTCGAAATTAGGAAGAATGTCTGGAATGCTTTTTATTATGTGAGGCAACAGCAAAAAAGTCTCCCTGGTAAGAGTAGTGACTCGAGTGCGGTGGGAAAGTAAAAGTTACTTTTATTTATATTTTCTCTAAGCAGCTCTCCTAAATCATACTCTGAGATGAGCATAGCATGATAGCATGATGCCATGATGGAGCTCCTCAGTTATTTTATTTACCGTGTTGCTACTCCATTATCGGCCTACACAGCTCTGAAATGTTTGCAAATGTGGAAATGTAGTGGAGTCTGGAAAATTTGGAAACTTAACTTTATTTTTCTGGTGAATAATTTAAATATCCTTGCATGTATATTTCCCAACTGTCCTTGAGTCGAACGGAGAGAAAAGAAAAGAAAGTTGAAGTTGAAGGGAAAGTTGATAAGCGTGCAGATGTAGTCTGTAGTGCGTCCACACCAGATTAAAAGCAAATATCAGGAGTGGAGCGGAGTGGGTAGCTCATGTTCTTTTTATGATTTTAATCCCCTGTTGTTCCTCTATCGTGTGGGATGTGGGATGCAAAAAGCAGACGTTTTTTTGCCTAAGAGACTAAATCATGGTGACATCATGACATGTGACGGTGGTTGCGGATACTGCAAAAGCCAACCTTTAATATGGTTATGGCTGTAACTGGGAAGTCATTTTTTAGATCTTACTATTTCAGGTTGAGCTCAGAAAAAGTAAAATAAGGTTTACTTATTGCATATGAGGGCACTACAAGAAAAGTGCGAGTTGAATGGTGCTGGTGAGGCGTTACTGTTATTGAGGTTTCCGTTGAGAGCCACAGTCATAGAGACTCTGACAGAGACAGGGGAAAGTGGAAGAGGATTGTGGACTTGTAGCTGGCTTATTGTTGGCTGATTTTCAAGTGTTTTCTTTTCTCAGCCTGTGGCACTCGGCATTGCAATATATATTTTCGAGGGGGAAGAACAAGATTCGCAGATATTAATGGTCGATGGCTTTCTCATCTTTTTTTCAAAATTCGTTTTGTTGATGTCACGTTGAGGAGTGTGTAGGCAGCGCCGGAAAAATATGGAATGGGTATAGGGCTGACTATAGAGAAAAACGTATTCCCTACTGGAAAAAGGAGAATGAGGATGCAAACTGCGAACTACTTCCCAACTCGATTTTTTCCACATCGGCTAACCACATAACAGTCTCTGAAGAACGGATATTGTGATAAAGGTCGCAGAAAAAAGTAGTTCGCTGATAAAAAAAAGTTTCTTCATTCCAGGCCACAATGTGAGATGAGTATTGAGGAGGGGAGAGAAATAAAATAATTCGCACATGCACACAAAAAATAAGAATTGGGAAGGGAAAGAGTGGTAAAAAAGTAGTAAAAAAAATTAAAAATTAGTTCAGGCGTGAAACGTGAGTTGAAGGGAATTGTGAGGCTTGAGGCAGTCAGCAGACAATTTTTTCCGAGTCTTCCTCATAGTGAAGAAAATGCAATTAATCTGGAAAAGAAAAAAGGCTCAATTTCTATCACTCTGTCAAAAATACGTTTTTTCTACCGGAAAATAAAACTTGTACGTTTGCTTGTTGATAAAAGCAAAAAAATTCTATTCCCCTCCTGAGCTTTGAGCTTCCCTCTCCATTGAAAGGAAGAGGAAACGTCGTTCCAAACTAACTGTAAATTAACTCATATGTGAAAATTCAAATAACCGGCATAACTTCAAAAAAATTGCAAACAAAGCATTCAAAAAAAAGTGACTTTGCCCACAAGGGAATAGAATTAGAATTGCGGCTATATCACCTTCTACCCACATTCTTCCATTAGTATAGGATTGGGTCCTTTACATGAGACTTCCACTTACCTAAAACCTACGCACATGAAAACAGCAATATCCACTCTGCCTCCCAATTTCATCCATTATTTTAAACGCAACTGATCAGCAGAAGGAGTGCACGTGAGACATGCATGTTTTTACAGAGCTCTGTGAAAGCTGCCATAACACAATTAACTTTTATGATTACCCCATCAGTTATGCATAAATATACACTGCCGGAATTGTTTCATTTGCGACTATATTACACGTCCCAGTGCACCCTTTCTCTCTTCGCTCACCGAAAACCCAAAAGGATCTCCCTTTTTGCTCCGTCACTTAAGCCGTAGCCAAAACAAGCCAACAGGCAGAACATGTTTTCATGTTGATGAAATCAATTCCCGCTCATCGCCAGCTCGGTTTCGTCCTCATTGCAGGAGGCAACAATACAAAAGGCTGTTTTGACATTAAATGTACAGCATCATCACCGCCACTGCCCAAAATGTCTGAAAGTCTTTTGAAATTCTGTTCCCACTTTCATTTCCCCCACCACAAAGATAATTTGCAATTGAACTTTATACAAAATAGCTAAAAAAAATACTATAGCACACTTTCAACTTTTTCTTTCTCGCGGTAAAGCCCATCCACGCCATAAATCAGCGTGGAAATTGGCTCATAAAGCTCTCTCTATCTTTATTTCATCATCCTTCCATTTAATAATATCAGAGTGGCGAGCGGTTTTTTGGGAAGTAATACAGTCATATCTGAGCGGAGAAAGCATTACTTTCAGTGCATTAGCTTATACTTCCTCTTCCGAACGCGTTGGTGTCTAGTGACTGGAGCTACACAGTAAAAGATTACTATCCTTTTTCTAGTAATGAGAATGAGGGTAGTTGGTAAGTAAAAGCAATTTGTTGTAAATTATCCCTATTACTGCCTCTCCCACATTTGCAGAGCCATGCCATCATCATATCTCGGCACATTATGATAATTGCAGAATGTAAAATGGGCTGTGGCGCGTTTTCAAAAAGTTGTGAATATTTTATGCTTATCCGGCCGCGCATCGCACAGCGTAGGAGGAGTAACGCAATGGCTTATTTCGTATGGAAATGGAAAGTAGCTGTAAACTTCGCTGAAAGTGGAAGCTCCAGCTTCCACAACTATTCCTATTTCTATTTTGTAAAGTAAACTGGTTTCCATCACCCCAAAACTGGAGCTATAGAGAGTAGGAATTCTAAAGTGCTCAGATTGAGCTTAAGTCGGTAGAAAACAAAAGGGAGTGTAGTCAATCGTCACAAAAGTCCCTTTGTCATTTATTAATGCGGATTCAGATGTGGAATGAGCATAAACAAATAAAAAGCAACTCACAAATTCGCTAGTGCAACATGCAAAACAGCCAGCGGATGTGGGTTTGCCTACTTCAGCTTTCAGCTACTAGTCGTAAATATTCCAGATTGCCAGTATGAATAGCTTGGTAATCCATACTCCAAAAGCTACTTTTTGAGAGTTGCCACGAGTAAACATCAAAAAGACTTTTCTTTATCCCCCGATAAACGAAAGCATCAGACATCACTCTCGTCTTTATTCTGTTTTCCACATGCTAACAATTTTTTTGTGGTACACACAAAGGAAAAAGATACTTTCCCGGAAGGAGAAGTTTGCCATCCGCAAGTCAACTCAAGCCTCCAGCTTTGAGGAAAAAGCGTCATCACTGTTGTGGATGACACCATTTTCGGTATCGAGAAACCAAACCGTATTAAAAAGCTACTTTGCCAGTCTGAATTTACAAATTTGATGAAAATCTTGACGGTTGTGTGCACATGACTGACGTTTTATTGAGCGGTACACACACCAATTAAAAGCTGGTAGTGGAGGAGAACGTGTGTGTAGTGTGAGGAGTGTGTGCGTGCATATCAGCATCAGTCTTATCCTATTTTTGAATGCTGACGGATGTACATACATTTTTGGGAGAGTGTGGGATACAGAAAGTAAGCAGCAGAGTCCTTAGTCGGCCACGTGTTGAGCCAAGGCAGAAGGAAAAAAGGGGAAAGGAGCTGAAATGAGAAATTTCAGCTTTTTCATCTTTTCCTGGACTCACTCCAGCAGCAGTGTGGTGAAAGTGAAGGATGAAGGATGTAGGGAATTCGCTTCTCGTAGCTGGAAACACTAACGCTTTTTTATAATAGTAAAAGTGCTGCCATTTTGCCAGTGAAAATCTAAAACGAAGTTCTTCGGCTTTTCCCCTATTGCAAAACTAATCATTGTGATCTTCCTACTAGTTCTATTCTTGTCAAAACTGTTTTGCAATTTTTTTGTTTTGTGCCGTTCTGCCGAGTGCAAATAATAGAGTGCCGGAGCAGTTGCGTGTCTTCTTCTCAGTCTGAGGACTGCCAATTTTTCTTCTTTTCATTAGTGTTGATTTGTAGCAGACTTGCTCTTTTCTGGAGCTGGGTTTGTTTCGGGAAGGGGCAGGGAAAAAAAACTTTTAATTTCCATCACCCCCGTTGCCACACTGATCCAGACGCGCCGTGAAATCCTTCCAGAAAATGGGAAGGAGTAAGCAAGGCACTAGGACGCCTCACAATAGTAGCATTCCCTAAACAGCTCTGGAGCTTTAGACGTACGCAGAACCAGTTTTGTATTACAATCCCCACACCAGTTTTCTGGTCCGTAGTGGGTAGTAAATAGCAGCATAGACAATTCCAGACCCAGTTCCAGTCACCTCACACACCATTTTATTGACAGCTTAGCCTCTCATTTTTATGTAGTATTTTAGTGCTTAGACCAGATGCATAGTTACCAGAGGAGGGAAACGTCTCGTTTTCCATTCTTCTTTTTCTAGGGCTCTCCCTGTAACCGTAATGAAAGGTTGTTTTCCGCGACAGAAACCAGAGTGCAGTGTTCCATTCGTATCTGCGGGAATTTGTTGATTTTGAAGGTTGATGAACACAAAGCCCTGAAATTAACTATCATCTCCCCTCAAACACACTTCTCCCTCTCACCAAACCACTTTCACCACTACTATTTATTTTGAAAGTGCGCCATCGCTATACTAGACGTGTTGGAGTAAACATTATTTTTTATTGATAAGACAATAGACAATCCTCCAAAAAAGCTTTGACAAGCCTTTTCCTCCCACTCATAAGCGTCAAGCACTCATAAAAAAGTTTTTCTCTGCCAACTTCATACATCTCTCCATCTCATCATCGTTAATACCAAAATCAACTTCAGAAATTTTACGCACAGCTACAGCCATTTCACAAGTTTCCCTGCTTCACCTTCTCCGTGCCTCAAGTGCGAAACTTGCTCAGGCGGAATTAATGAGGCGTAATCTACCATAATTTGCAAAAGCACCTAAGTAAAATAAGCAGCAACAAGAAACAACAGGAACAACGGGAAACCCGTCGAGTGTTGTAAGTTTTGTGGTGAAAGCGTCAATAAGTACAGGCACACTGTTTCCACTTTCCTCCAAAAAATTTTTTAGCATCAACAACAGCATCAGTATCAGCATCATCGGGGCCAGCATCAGGAAGCCTTCTCGAGTATTTTCAGAATAGAAAACTCCTTTTCCACTCGGCTCACACACAAAGCATTTATCATCCTATTAGTGGAAGAGAAGGATGGACCATATTCCATCTATTCATGTGAAAGTGACTCGTGCGGAGAGAGAGCAGTGCTGTATGTGCTAAGCAATTTCTTTTTTTTAATACGTGGGCCTTTCATCTCACTAAAAAAGGGTATGTGGAGCAGCCCTAACAAGAAAAGAAAACGGACTTCTCCGAAAGACCTTTTTAATAACGGAGCAGGAAGAGTTTTAAAGGAAGCTGCAGTTATTTTTGTGTAAATTTTCGATGAAGCAAAATTATTTTTGCATTATAATTCCAAGATGGGAGTACTGAACAGAACGGAAGCTTGACAGGAGTTTGGAACAGGAAGTTCTGGAATTTTCGCTAGCGACATCAAAAAGTTGGACAATAGTGGTCTGTTGCTGTCATTGTGGTATCTCCACTTTGCCAACGAACCTCTCTGCATAATATTGTGAGTTGTAGTTGTGTGACAGGGGCTAAAAGTTGTACCGGAGTTTCCGGTGTATGTCTTAGCTAACGAGGAAATTGCACGGTGACTGTGTGACAGTTCTGTAAGAATTTTAGATTCGGTTTTTTCCTGCCATGTTACCAGGAATTTTCTGCATTTAGGCTGGCAGCTCAATTAATTAATTTTAATTGCTGTGAGAGCGGAACATTTTTTCCGGAGAAAAAGGGAAGACATACTCAAATAAACAGTTATTAGCTGTCTTCTCCGAAAACGCTTTTCTGTTTGTGACTTTGTGAGGTAATCCACCTTAAAATGAGTGGAACGCTGTTGTGCTAATCCGCGTGTGACTTCATTTCATGCCACGAACATGCGCTCATTTTCACAGTTTCCTTAAGGAAGTTAATCATACGATGGGTGAGCTACTCTAGAACTGTTTCCCTGATGATTTCTAATGAACGGAGTGAGCTTAAAAATGCGTGGGAAAATGTGTTGTCCACTGAGTCCTCTATTCCTAGTAGTACTACAAAGCTACCTGGTTGTGATTGTGATTGTGTTAGGACAAGTAGAGCGAGCATCATCCGTTTCTTCCTCTCCCGTTGTTCCGAGGTTCCAGGAAGAAGAGGATGAAATGCGCCCTCCACCAACTCCATTATTCCGGGTTTCTCATGAACAGAGCACGGCTGGACTTCCCGGAGGAGCTTCCGCTTCCTTAAGCTCTGCTGCTGCAAACTCCAGAAAGGCTTTCAGATTGTCGCCGCTCTCGTCACCATTAAATAAGGAGGAATTTGTCAACGTTCCCGGTCCGAGGAAATCCATTCGCGTTGAGCGAGCAAGTCAGAAGGAAGTTGACGGGAAGAATGGAGATGATCACAAAATCACTTCATACAATTCCACTCTCCTCGTAAGTCACGTTGAATGGATAAATGAGGCTGATAGTAGTGGGCCATCACTCAAGCATTATGAAGAGGCTTCTATCTCCGGATCTAGGAGTGATGGGGAAAGTGATGGGAACAGCACACCCTATCCAACTGAGCTTATGTTTGTGATTGGGAGTCCTCCAGATAAAAGCGAGCAAGGCCAGAGCGAGGAGGATAATGGCAGTAATGGAAATGGAAACGATGCCATTAGCCAATCCAGTCAGATTGTCAAAGATAGGACCAATATTGAGCTGTTTGAGAGCAACGTAAATGATCCCGATTTCCTCTTTTCGCCCCCAAACCCAAGTGAAAATAGAGCTGTGTTGTATCTCCCTCTTTCCCACTTTCCGCTGCTAGCTCCGCTCTGTAGTGACAATTATGACGGGCTTGATTTAGCTAATGACTCCAGTCAAGGGAGTGAAATTAGACGGAGTGGTAATGAAAGGGAGCGGGAAAGTGCAGAATCCGGGACTGATGGGGATGAGATCAAAGGCCGTTTCCGGCTACGCTCCCATTTGCTCCACTTTTCCTGGGAAAGGGAGAGCAATGCTGATGAAAAGGAAAGTGTGAAAAATGAGGACGTTCTAACGTGGCTGCACTCATGTCCGGAAAATATCAATTGTCGGAGTAATGATGAGGATGATGATGATGTGACAGTGGCATCGCCGGATACTACCCAAATCAATAAAAGTGTCGACGGATATAGCTCCAACCGCAATGCAGTTCTTATTAGTGGAATTAGGGGGAAGCGCTCTCCCTCCCTCTCGCAAACAAGTGTAATCACAGCAATCTCCGCAGAGCCCACTAATACCACAGCGACATTTCCATTTCCCGGGGAGCCTGAAAATGAGAATAATGACGGGTATGGTGATCGTGCCGAGCGTCTTGTTAAAGTGTCAAGAGGAGCCCCACTGCCACTACGACATGAGTGCAGCTTCGGTGATCAAACTATTATCCCGTTTCTTGACACGCACCCAAATTCCTCTTCCACTCTGAACGAAAAAGTCAACAAAAGCGGAGGAGTCCTCCTCCTTGTTGACTTGGCCTCAGTGCTCCACTCCTGGTACAGCAAGCATCGAGAGGTTTGCTCCAGCCAGATAAAGTTCAGGGAGTCATTCCTCTTCTCGCTGGAACTGGAGGGAATCAGGGATCACCATGAGAATGTGCTCAACTCGTACCAGCCAACATCATCTCCACCACCACCACCATCAGCATCTCCATTACCCTCCTACAGCCAGAGCTCGTTTGCTCGCTGGCCGAAAAGGATCTTTACACTTGGATTAAGAGTTTCCAGTGAAAGGGAGCCTGCCCTATTAACTGTGGAGTACAAGATTGATGGTAAGCAAAAGACGGAAGAATGCAAAGCCAAATAAAAGCCAATATATAACTGCATCGAAAAAGACTTCTTTTGTGGTGGCCACTGCATTCATGAATAAATTGGGTTCTATGGTAGGCAGAGGGAGAAAGCACCTAAACAAATTCTTAAACTGGAAAAGCTCAAAGGCTGATTCTCCAGCCGTTTCAGGCTCTCCCGTCATTATGCCTTGAGAACATTTCGGTGCGCGTATTTGCATCCAAATTCAATTCCTTATGGCTTATGTTTACACAAGAGTCACAAATCTTTCTGACAGATCTTAATGTTGTTCTCACGTTCTGTCCATTACGCTCGTGCTCAAAAAGAGATGAGAAAGGGATGTGACGAGGTGTATAAAAGTGTATGCCAGATATACCCTAAAATGCACATATTTTCCAGTTTATATTAGAGAATGGGTGCACAGCCTCTGGAGGAAAACGGAGTGCTCTGATCATCTCTCTTTCTAAGCTGCTCTATCTTTTAGTATAATGTGTGCGAGTGTGACTGCAGAGGGAAAGCATATTTTTTCCCGGACCTGCTTAAAAGGCGTGCAGCTTTTCCGTATTAAGGTTTCTACTTCCTCGAAGTTATGACTGCGAGAGCGAGACCGAGAATATTTTTCGCACATGAATCAGGCTACTTCGAAAAATGGATGAAACTTTGTTAGAAAGGCATGTCATCATTAGTTAGCATCATTTTTTTGAAGTTCTATTAAGGGGAAAAAGGAGTATATGGATGATGAAGGAACGGTATTGGAAGAGCATGAGAGAAAGCCATTTACTTTTTCTCCGTCTTCCGCTCGCTCCAAATATGTTGGGGATACACTCTCAGAAAATGTATTCTTTGATTGATTTATGTACGACTTCATATCGCATCGCATGTCATCTTTCCGGATCCTTTAGATTGGACTCAACTCGCTGTCATCTGAGGAAAAAACGGTTTGAAAATTAGTTGCCGAAAAAAGGGCTGCCTAGACACAAGAGAGCAACAAAAAAGACTTTTTTTTGAGGAAATCTTATCCTAAAATTACAGTTCCTCAGGAGAAAGGAAGAAAGCGGATTTTATTAAAATGAAGCACGAATGGCTTTTGTGTTTTGAGAGAAAAGAAGTTTTTGCCCTCTCTTCCTGTATTTCTTTGGCTGCTTTTCATATGAAAAAAGCTTTTCATCTTTATTCCCTTCCGATAACGTTTTTTAGTAGTAATAAAAAAAGTTGATTGAAAAATATGAGCCATTTAAGTACTTCCACTGCCATTGAAATGAAGATGGAGGAGCACAAATAAAAGTTCCGCGAAAAATCCACGTTTGGAAAATTCACATCATTTATCATTTTCGAGAAACGGAAGGATTCTATTTACATTATTGCACCACTCACGTTACATATTTATGTGCTTAACCTATTTAGACTTGCAACTTGCCTGCTTGCCCTGAGGGCAAAAAAGCAAAATGGCAAGGGTCAGTTCACATCAATAAACAATTTCTGTTTACTAAAAAGAGATTGTGCGGTACGGAATTTTTTTAAATGACAACAATTTTCTCCTTTCGTGGTTGTTAATACGAGGGCGGTTGCGGGTAAATGGAGCCTAACCAATTATAAATGGGAAGTGGCTCATTTTCCTCTGAAGTTTTGCAAGTTTTGCAACTTTTTTGTTTCAGTATTTTCCCGCGCGTTCTGTATCCATTTGCGTAAATAAAAGCAACTTTCAGAACCTTCCAAGAGCAAAAGCCAGTCACAGCGGATGTTTCCCAAACAAAAGTTTCTTGAACGAGTTGATATGAAAAGGGTGTAATATGATGCTTAATTATACTCAAAACAAATTTGGATACGCCGTAGTATATCGAGATAGGTAACTTATCATCAAATTACAGCAGCGCTCTTCCATTACCATTAAGAAGGGAAAGCGGAGAATGTTTCCTTTTCATGGAATTCTTGAGAATGAAAATGCTTCCAGAAATTATTTATATATTTAATAATTTTCAAAAGAGCCAATCGCGTGGGTAGTAGCAGTGTAGCATCTTTCCCCGAAATAGGATATTACCTGCCCTTGTGCCCTTTTTTCAATACCGACATTATAGACGCGCATTGTTGTAAAAATATTGTTGAGTACATAATGCCTGTCAGCAGTATACCTGAAAAAGGTACAACAAAAGCAACAATAACAATATCAAATTTCCCAGCTACCATCTAATGATATTAAAGTATTAATATGGAGGTGCGAGCATATATTAAAGCATTATAACAACTTTTCACAGCACGGTAATCATTATTGAAAAATGAAATTATGTCGCTGAGAATTCATGGAAAAGCCCCAGTCATTACTGTTTCTAGGAAAGCGCGGGAAACAGTGAAAATCGGAGTAACGGAATATCTATATAGCCTATGAGTTGTATCTTGCAGAATGAAAACCTGTACAAAGCCTTCGCATTTTTATGAGCATCACTGGCTAAGATTGTTCGCATACTGTACCAGATTCCGATGTTGTAATGAATCATTTCTACAAAATCGACGAGATAATTAGGTAGATATAAAACGTGACTGTAGTACGAACAGCAGGTTAGAGTGGATCAGCTTTTAACTCGTTTGCTGTATCTTGCTCACCGGTGCAGTTGAGATGACGCGTTCGATTTTTATTATAGCTAGAAGGGCTATTTTTGGTATGCATTTTCCAATAGTTTTACGAATTTTTTTAGTATAACGGAAAAGAGTCCAGAAAGTAAAAATGAACTGCGAAGAGAAATTTAATGCAAAGTTTTTCAAGGCCAATCTCCGTTAATGGAAATAATTATTGCTGCTGTGCTTTGTGCGGCAAAATAGGATTTTAAAGGAGGCTTAAAGAAAACGTACAAAGCTACAACTCTACTACGTTTTGGGACACAATCGTTCAAACAATAGTCATGAAAATTGAGCAGAATACTCGATAATTGTTTGAAGCATTTCCTAAAAAATCTTTTTTAGACGTGCTGATGAAATACTGCTTGGACACTTCACAGACAACTCGGTTTGAATGGGGGTGGTGTTATTAACTGCTGCCACTCGTGGGAGGCTCACTTTTGCTTGCCATATTATAATTAATTTACGTTGAAACGCTGAGCTGAAGTAGCCCTATGAGTGCAGCTCAAAGGAGGCAAAGTGAAAATGAAAATGGTTCTAGTAGTAACCAGTACTATCCACTATCCAGTTGCCTCTTTCCTGGTATGCTGTTTTGTGCATCACAAAATTGCACACTCCATTAGCCTTCATATATCTCATCAGCATCGCCATCTCCGCCCCACTTTCAGTCTACTGTCGTAGCAAACGATTTTTTTTCATCGTTTCTGTCTTTCTCTTTCCCGAATCTACTTCAGTTTTACGGCTGTCCTTTGTTCTTATAAAATTTAATTAACCGCTCCATTCTATGACAGGCCGTAAAGCCATGACTTGTCTTGATTTTGTATTTGCAATATTAAAAACTATTTTTGAAAACTTATTTCATAACGGAAAGTCTTTTTAATTAAGAATTGCACACGGCTTTTCTTTTTTTAAAAAAAGTTACATTTCCTTGTCTCCTTTTTCATCTTTAAGTTTTCTTGGAGAAAAAGTTCATTAAAATATCATTAGTGCGCTCCCGCTCAGAAAAAATATTTTTAGGTAGAGATAAACCAGGCAAGCTAATCACTGGAGAAAGTACTGCTGGAGCCGCAATGTACTTTCTCCAGTAACTAGAGTACACTGGAAGGTGAACTGGCGCTTTACTTTTCCTGCTCTCCTCTAGATGGATTTCGACAGTCAAAAGTGCTCCTCTCGGCAGCCTTGGTAGCACGCTCTTAGCTCATGATCGATACAGGGAGCGACCTTTTCGCTGGGTGAAAGTTAAATTAAAAACGATTCTTCTCCCAGACACAGGATGTCAGATAATACGCCCAGGCAGCTTTCTCGGGTGAAAGTGAAAAGGTACCTGTGAAAATTCTACGGATAGAGGGAGCTGTAATAGGGAATCGGGTACTACGGTGAAAGCCTTCCTCTACTATTTCTCTGAAAGTGATAGGGCAGCACTTCACTTTTTTTATTTTTAAAATTAAATATTTTTAATTTTTTCAGAGCGATGCGCCATTCCTGCAGAGGAGGCTTGTCCTACTGGAAGATGCTCAGATGCCAAGTTCATATACAAGTTTCGTCCCGGGTGTTCCGCACAGATTACAGGTAATGAGAGAAATTAATTCCTAATTTCAATTTAAGAAGTTTCCCTTTTAGAGCCTTGAGAATTACAAGTGCAACTGCATAGAGTAAAGTCAGTTCCAGAAAGTTCAGAATTGGATTAGTGCTCCAGTTCCAGCTAAATTAAATCTTTTTTAATTCCACTCCCAACTCATTTACAACTCATTAAAGCCTCTTAATTTAAAGTGTTTTACTACATTTAAAAATACGCGCTTACTTCTTCCATCAATTTAATTTTCATCCCACTTCACTACAGAACAACTGTGCAGCTCAATTTCACAGTTGGTTAAGAGCTGTTCGTATTCCGCTGCCCTTCTCCAGCGACCATTTTCGTAATCCTAATAAATTACAGCAAAGTTTCCAGTAATAGTAATGCGCATTGAAAGTGTTCTCAGGCCAAATGGCTCCATTAGCGGGAATATGAGCAAGTGCGAGTTACATTCAATCAGCATGAAAAGTATTAATTTCAGCTGTCTGCCCTAGTTCCAGTACATATCCACGAGATCTGTTATTATCCCAGTGCTTGGGATGCCTTTCCCTCCCATATTTTACTTGGAAGTAGCATAAAAAGGTCAAGGAAAAAATTGACCCTCTCGCCCCTCCAGAAAACGCTTTATGTCACTGTATAAGCCAGAAAATAAAATGGGATAACGATCCATCCACCGCTGACTCAAGCAGCAGAAAGCGGATCGACCCTCTAAAAAAAGAAAAAAAATTCTTTTGTCTCATTCACTTCACCATTCACTCCTCGACAAAGATCTGTGGATTCATTTCATTTGCAATCACTTGCCCTCCTTCTTATCCGACCATTTTCTCGGAAGTAGAAAAATATACTTCTCCAGCGCAGGGAGGCGAAAATAAAGAAGATACAATAAAAAAAGTGCTGACAGAATTAGAAGTAACAAAAAAGGCCTTTCCCTCTGAAACGGTTATGGGAGTACTAAGCAGAAGTCTGAACAGGAAACCTGAAAAGTACAAGGCAAGCCAGGGAAGTGTAGCTGCTCTTTCTTTTTCGGTGAATATTGCAACGCAATATAAAAACGGGGAAGAACAGGGAGAAAGCCCTCCACCTTATTACAGCTACACCGTGAAATGTCCAACTTTCACCCTTTTCTCCGAGAAAACAATGTGTGCCTGACAGATGTGAAGCTCCTCTCAACACGACATCACCAACTGGAGTTCCCCCGAACATAACTACTTTTTTTCTCATCACCGCTCCCATTTTCCATTTCCACTGGTCGCGGAAAAAGATTTATACTCGGCATGTAAATGATATCGCTGTTCCCACGCAATGAAAGTTAAAAGAATGGATCCGCTATCAACATCAGCTTTCAGCTGAGTACTGGAAGAAATGGGATTTTTAGTTTCGCGAACTGCAAACCACCCGAAAAAAATGGCGTTTAGGTAGATTGCAGATTGTTAGATTTGGTAGATGGATACAAAAGAAAAGTAGCCAGCGCCATACACAATTCCATTTATATTTTTTTAGGATGGATAGCATGTGCGCAGTATTACTGTAAATGCTCGGCGATCTCAGCGTAAGTCATCTTTTTTACTACAAAGTGCCAATTTAAAGTGGCAGCCTTGTTTGAAGTGGAGCCACACAGGGACTTTCATCTGTCCAAGTGACACCATCAGTATCGCTTAAGAATGGGCTACCCCTTTCCAGCTTCTTTCCCTCCCTCTGTTTTCGGTGCCTCTTTTGTGCCTTATGCTCTGTGTAGAGAAACGTTTAGCTGGTATCCCTCTCCAGTTATTTATTACGTTTTTTCACTTTTATCGCCACTACTAATGTCATATCTGTAAGAAGAGATTTGAAAAACGGCCGTTTAAATCTTGAAGATGATTTATTAACGGCGCCATTTATAAATTGAAATTCAGTATGCGAACTTTTAGAGAGGAGGCGGTTGTTAAAAATCTGATATTTTTTAAAATCTGGTTTGGAATGACAAGTAATTTTAGAGGGATGATGCAAATTCTGCACCTTTCCAAAAAGAAAACAATTCTCTCGCGAAAAAAAGACTCTCTCTTACTTTGAAATGAGTTGAGAGGGCTGCAATTAGATTTTCCTGGAGTTGATTTATCATTTCCCTGGCACGTTTGTGTTTGTGCTCAGCATCAATCCATTCATGTAGCGAGAAATGTCGTAGGCGGTGCGCACTTTTTCATTGAAGACTGAAGAATATGAAAAAGTGATGGGCTGTGCCTTATCGTTCCACATTACATACGCTGGCATGGCTCTTGCTGGGAGTCTGTGTGAGTAGAGTGAGTGGGTTGAAAAGCGAAAGATGCTCATACACGCATAGACGTTACGGAACGATGTTTGCACCCCCGCACGGCATGAAATGTTAAAAGTCAAACTTGAGACTGTGGCCGTATCCTTCCGTTTTACATATGAAGACGGATTCCTGCACTATTTACGCCAATGAAATGGGACCGAAAGTTCCGAGAAATTGTTTAGCAGAATGAGTTGCCTTTTATTCCCGCTCAAATTAGGAGACATAAATTATCCATATTATTTTACGAAAGGACTGGAAATTGAGTTTGCCTCATGAATAGACCTTTTTCATAAGAAAATGTCTGCGCCCACACGATACCTAAAAAATAGTCTGTAAAATCAGAGCACCTAAGTTGACAAGTTGAGTTGATCAGCAAATTTCGACTTCAAGCGAAAATAGACGAATTATGGGGAGAGTAGCAAATTTCAAAATTACTTTGGGAAATAAAACAATGCAAAAATATAAATTGTGGCGAATTTTGCTGACGCTCGAACGGTTTAAAAATAACCACTTCAAAAAACAACGAGGGAGCATGTGATTGCACTTTTTTGATTTCGAAACAACCTAAAATGAGCTCTTTTCAGGGGTATTTAATTACCATTTCGCGAAATGGAACTCAGTAAGTCAGTTGCACAAGCCGAACCTAACGACTTCGTGATTTTAGGTAAATACTATCGTGTTACAAAAGCATCTGCTAATTGCACCATCAATACTATTATGCTACTCGTCCTATATCATGTATTTGCGAAGCCTTTGAAAACCGTCGTTTCTGTCATTTTCCTTTGATCGCGCATCAGACGCAGACAGTTCGTCTCAGCTCCCCCATATTATACTTTTCAGCTTGATTTTTTGCATGACACCAAATCACGCCCACTCTCCGTCACCGTCTGAAAATCCATTTCAAATTGAATGAAACTGCTGTACATTTAGTTCCTAGATAAAAATCAATGGCAGTCTTGAGCCCTCATCCAAAATATCGAATAATGGCACGTGCACATTTATTTTCTAGAGAGCAGTGAGGAAAATCTGCCAAAAAAGTCAAAATACAGTTTTTTCTAGCACTTTGCCAAAAACGTGTACATCTTTACGCTCAGCAAAAGCTGAGCAAGCGTAGTGACTAGTGAGTGGTTATAGTACATGTGCAGTTTTCTAATGGGAATGGGAATCTTTTTCTGCGATCTTGATTCCGCGCTTCTGCTGCCCGAAGCCATTTTTTTGGTAGCTCCTTAAGGACAGTGTCTTTAACTAAGCCGTATTCTGCAAAAGTTTCGCAGCCACGGCTTGAAGTTTCAAGGTGAAATCAATCTGAGCACAATGCGTTTTATAGAGCGGAGTGCCAATTAAGAAATAAATTGGAGTTAATATAGGAAACCCTCGAAAAGTAGTTGATGGTATGATGACACTGCTAAAAACATGGGTAATCGTATTACTCGAGCTAACCAGCAACTCATCTCCTCACAGGAGCAGCGCCTTTCCCGTCTGCTAGCCAAAGCCAAAGCCGTTGTTCTACCAAAACCGAGCCCATCAGCGTCACCATCGCCAAAAGCATCGCATCTGGAATATATTTTTTAAAGGCTGAACTTCATCAAGCACTTTAGCTATTAGCTTGCTGCTGGGCTTATGAATGAGTGTCAAAGCCAGAAAATTGGAAGAAGTGGCAGGCTTGACTGATGGGGCAATGTAGTACGTAGTCCCCAAGCATATAATTTTAGCAAAAGTTCAAGGCAATTTACTTTTGAAGATTTTTTTTTGATAAAATTGTACTCAACTAAACTAGCAATTATTAAGTGAGCCTTGCTATAAAAATGATACTCAAGTAGGGAGAGATAATTAAATGGCAGTTTTAGTAGCACTAAATCAAATTTCGAGTTTTGCGATGTGGCGAGAACGGGCAGTGATCAAAATTAACCTTGGCTTGCATTCCACATGTTTCCCTCACAGGTTTTCGAGTTTATTTGCGTAAACAAGAGGGAGCATCAGCCCTCCCCAAAATTATAACTTTCCACGAATTTCAGCTCTCAAGCTGTAGACATTTAGAGTGAAGGCTCCATACTCTCTCCTTTTGTTTTTGGGCTGTGAAGAGTGGAAAATACACGGCACATGTGACTGACGCAAGTGATATGAATTGATGCCAGGAAAGATGTAGCTCTCTCCCAATTATGAAATCCTCTTGAAAATACTGCGATTTCACTAGAGAGAGGGAGATGTGAAGAGCAGCAGGGAAAAAATAATTTTACGTAAGCTGCTAAGCAAGCAAGCAAATTGTATATTTTTTATTCACTGAAATCCTCCCAGGCAAGATAAAATATTCGGAAATGGCAGTCGTCCTTAGGAAAGTGATAGGAAAATATATTTTTAGGAGCTGCTTGCAGTTCTCACTCATTTATCCTTTTGCTTTTTCACACTCATCATATTCCCATTTTTTACGGGATGTCAGACCAGTGCGATAAAGTGATTGCCATCTCGGCACTATCTGCTTTTGGAGAGACGGAAATGAGACATCAAAACTGTAGAAAAAAAAATCATTAAAGAAAAAGCAACAATAGCAAGTCGCAAGTTTTATACCTATTCCGGGAGGAAAAAAGAAGGACAGCAGCTGTCATAAAATCTTTTATTTCTCACGTAGCGCTTCTGCAAAACATGACGGAGAAGCAAGTAGGGAGGCTGTACGTTTGAGCGATTTTTACATCTTAATTTCTCGGCTATTGATTTCCTTGTAGAGTGATAATGTAAGCTTCACCGCACTTTATTTATTTTCCTTGAGCTGTTAAACAGAAATTTTGTGTTTTTCGCGGTAGCGAAATCAATAGTACAAAAAATATATGAAATATACACAGTGTGGAGTTTTCCGGTTGTCGGATATGTAATAAAATGGAGAAGTGACGATGGAAATTTTCTCTCTGTGCTATCTGCATAAAAAGCCAAAATTTATTTTTAGGGAAAGTAGGAGAAAGCCATTAGGAAAATTATTACGAGAAATATTAGCGGCACAAATAAGTAAAAAAAAATTATATGTCATTTTCGTCATTTCCTCCCTCTCTTCCGTTCTCTCACTAGTGAGCCGTCACTTGGAGCTCTAAAAGCTAAGACAAAAAGGAGTTGATCTGCTTCCGCTGAGAAGCCTGGCAATCACAGGAAAGCGGATCGGCTTTTCTCTGACTTTAAGAGAATCCACGCGCAAAGGAATATTTCTATGTAGAATCATCACAGCTCCCATAAAGCATTAAAAGGACAGCTTCCTCATAACATTACAATCTGCAATCTACAATCCGTTTTTACGATGGGAAGAAGAAATAATAAAAAAGAAGACTAGCTCTGCAATAATATATTGTCTTTTCGCGTATTTGTTTTTTGCTCAGGAATACATTTTCTTGCTACTGCACACAAAGAGCTGAGCATTGCGAAAAAGTTTTTTTTTTCGCTTTAGTTGTACTAGTCCCGAGCTGGACCACTTCCGCCATCCCGCCTTATCCACAAACAAGCTATCACTTCACCCGAACAGGGAACCGAATCTGAAAAAAAAATTGTATTTTGCAGGAGGCTGACAGAGCAAAAATTCCGTTTTCCCATTTAGTTCTCACACACATCCCGAAATGCAACCAGAGAGATGTGTGCTTTTTGTACAACCGTCTCCTATTTTATTTTCCATGTGCGGGCCACACTACACCACCATTTCTCATGTAGGGCCTTTCGCTGCGATGTGAAGAGCTGAGGAAAATAAGTAGCTTTGAACAATTTTTATATATCTTTTTCGCTCTTCTCTTTTCTTCCTAGCAAAAAAAACATTTTTTTTCTGTGTATTTTCCCTATAAGTAAGTTATCGTGAGCGAGTGCGCTCTCCATTCCATGGCTCCGGCTCAGGCTGCATGCTCCTAAAAACACAACCAGCCCAGCACTCTCAACATCATCTCTCTTCTCCGTCGTCTCTGCCTTTGCACTTCGCTCTTCCTCCTTTGCCGTTTTTTGCCGTTGCGACTCAGCTCATATGGCTCCAACTCCGCACTCTGCTTTTGCTCCATTTGCCACCAGTATAATGAAAGTTTGGTTACAGCTCTGAAATATCTACTATTCAGTGTGGTCGACATGCTCCTGCCTTTTTGCAGTAGGAAAAAAAAGATTTTTTTCGAGCTTGCTCTTCTCTTCTTCTCCTCTTCTTCTTTGCTCTCCGCTTACTTTGAATTCCTGTAGCTCCCGTATAGCTCGGTTTAGTTTCTCACAGATATGATCCAGGAGAGCATCATAGCATAAAGAAGGGAGAGAAGAAAAAGTCTTGGCAAAGGGGAAAAAAAGATAAAAACGATTTTTGGAATGGGGAAACCGTCGTTCCTTCGCTGTGCTGTGAGCACACTCCAAAGCCAGTCGCTCCTTCGGAGCAAGCAGCTTATTCCTATTTCCGTAACGAACTGTATTGTGTAACAGTGCTGGATGGTGATGGTGATGCTGCTGGTGGTGCGCATCACATTAGACCTCGTGCAAAAAAAAGATATGTACTTTTACCTATAGGGAAACATATACATAAATAGTACTCCCTACTAAATAGTAACAGGACAAGTTAGTTAAAAAAAATAATTATTATTTTAAATGGGCTACTACTCGCAGTTCTTCCTTTGTTGCGGTTTCCATTTAATTGTGAGATTTTACAATTTTCTAAAAATTAGGATCCAGTCTTTTGTTTTCCACCGATGAAAAAAAAAATTTTCATGCCGTTCCGCAAGTGAAATATGTATAGGGTGATGTGATCAAGTGACTGTGTGGACTAGCAAAAAATGTACTTTGTGTGCTGCGGTGCATCATAGAGACTAGAGATAATGGAGACTGACTTTTTTTCTACACTTTTTCACAAAAAATCATAAATCTGGATAAAAAGTGGAAAGAAGTTTTGAAAAAAAAAGAATTTTAATGCTTATAAATTGTATCCCAACAAATTTTAGTATTATGTAAATGAACTCTGTCAGGTTCAATTAAGTCTGTCGGAAAAGCTCCGGAAAAGTTTTACTTGAAGAAATACTTTTTTTGTTTGAGCAGCGTTTCATAACCGTTCCACACTCCAGCACCTGTTAAAAAAGGTCAAAGTGCAGAGCTCTTTTGGCTGTAAATTGTAATAATATCGGTGTGACATTTTTTACATTCTTTGCAACTCCAGAATCTTCTGAAAATTTGCAAATCTAAAAAATCTGCCAATATTACTGCATGAGCAGTTCAGAAAAGAAACCCGTGGGAATATATTATTTTTCATATCCAGTTCTTTAAAAGGTGTCATCAAAGCAACATCATCATTTTCTGTGTGAGTACCATGCAAAATTACATATTTTGAATTTCACTGGCATAAACTCAGAGAAATATAAAAATGTCGTCAAATTGTCAAAGAAGAGAGATCTCAAAAAGGGAAATTTTCTTTTCTAATCCTAAAACGCAAGTCAGTACATTTTGTAGCGAGAGAGGAAACAAAAACAAATCAAGAGCAGGATTACTTCTATCGTAGTGCGCTTCCGGAGGCGTACAGTGGGAAGGAAGCGTAGTTGAATAGCATCTCAAATCTCCAGTTCCCAACTAGTTATAATGACAATACATCACTCTCCTTTCATAATCTCCAGCATCCACATCCACCACCACTTCGCATAAAAGGAGTGGGAGTACGGTGCTTTCCCAGAAAACGCTCCCATTTCACCATTTTTACCCAAAAAAGTCACAACTTTTGAAATACAAATGTTTCTAAAGAGGAAGAATATATGGAAAATGGGATCAAGCCACACTTTCCCTTTCCTTTCCCTGCACAATGTGAGGAAAAGGGCGCACATGAATGTACATTAATAAACAGCGCATTTTTCTACCTTTTTTATTCACTTTTTCTTTTTCCTCCCACTTGCCCTGTGCCCTTTTCCTTCCCTTGATGAATGCCTTTTTATTTCTTCTCCTTTTCCTGGAGCATCTTGCTCCTTTCATTCCCGTATATTGCATACCATCCGTATGTCAGACCTTTCGGAGCACCTTCCCCATCCACCAGAAAGTATAAGACAGGAGAAAGCAGTTTTCACTACGCAAAGAAAACCATTTTTTTTCCTTGTGGAAGAAAGGCAGAGAGAACAGAAAGAGAAAAAAATAAGCACTTCCTCTTTTCCTCTTTTGCCCTCTCTTCTCTCTCCATTTTCAACCAAAAAGTGTGTATACTGTGCATACTCTGCTTTCCCTTTCGCCCGCTTCTTCATTCTCCAAAAAAAATCGGAGAAGAGAAAATAAAATAGCCGTCTTCATACAGAGAAATGTATGTGGAGCTCTCCCGCTCCTTCCATCTCCTGTTTACTTATATTCTTATTTGCCCTCTCTTATAACTCTTTAGCCCCGGTGCATTATGTTATTATTGCTGTGCGGAATTGAACCTATTTGCTCTCTCATTCCTATACATTACCCGACTAAAATAGTCATAGCCGTCGTCATCATCACCGTCATCGGTATCACCACCTTTCCCTCTATTTGGAGGAGAGCTATGGTGACTGGCTGCCGGAGCTGGAGAAAGGAAGATGTTTTTTGAGTACACAAGAATCAAACTGATTTCGAATTCTTCTCACTATTTCTCTCCAGCTCTTACTGGCTTCCACTCGTCTTTTCTATTTTCCTTGAGGAGAACATACACGTGCTCACCACTCAGTATTTTCAGTATTTTCTATATGGGTATGATGCCATGATAGCGGTTTTATGCCGATCCCATTTGCCATACAAGAAAAAAAAATTGAGAGGAGTTTTTTTTATATTCGCACAAAGAGAAGCTCCCACTACAGCATCATCACTTACAGTCAAAAGTGCGAAAAACATACGAGATCTGTGAGGAGGTAACATTATCCTGGAATTCCAACTGTGCTCTTTCCTCTTTTCCTCTCCTTCCATTTTTTGCTTTTATCCAAAAGGAGAAAGAAGTTGGCAAAAGTTGGTGTTGCTCCTACTCCTGATATAGGGATGAGTACGGGGGAGTTGGCGACAACAAAAAAATATAATAAAGTGTAGGCAGCTTGTACAGCAAACAGAAAGTTTTTTTTTACCTTTTCAGTAAAAAAAATTGTTGCAAATTTCAGAGCTCTTCCCAGCCGTTAAAACGGAGGAGGATGACCTTTCATATTTTGCTGAGGAGTTTCTACGAGTGAATATGAATTTTTAAAAAGATTTTGAAGTATGGCTTATAGTTAGTTAGCACTTTAAATTTTGCGGAGTGACTTAGAAATGGAAAAAATGGCGAAGAAAGGTTTTTCCATGATTTTCAGAGACTGAGCTGCCCCAGGCTATAAATGAAAGTTGCATTGACGAAAGTAAAAAAAAGCTGATGAGTCGGAGAAAAAAATCTATACAAATTTGTATCGCCTCCAGCTGCATCTCCTTCCATTTTAAATGACAGCTTTTTGAATAATGCAAAAGGAATATAGGAATGAGCTTTATTTTGCCATTGTTTATTCTGTATAAATATGCCCGGGACAATATCTAGAAAAGTGAGATATCTGACGGAAAGTAAATTTTTTTTCGCACACAGTTTATATAAAAAGTAAATAGGGAGTATATTTTCAGGGTAGTTTCATAGTCCCTCTGATGTTGAGGTTTATTGAGTTTTCACGTTTCCCTTTTTTTCTGCTGGAAAGAGTCTGGAGACTGCAAAAAAACTGTATTTTTTATGCCAGATTGCTCTCTCTGCCACAATAAAGTAGTGTATGTGGCAGTGTATTTTGTCACATATTTTTTTTCTACATAATAAAAAAAGTTATAGAAAAGCGTAACGTTTCACTTCGATTTCACAGCATATGGAGAAAAACGGGGAGCAGGGGAAAGGACTGAAAAGAAAAATATTGACTTGCATATGGTCCACATCAGGCAAATCTGCGGGGGAGACTGGAAGCTTCTCTTTTCCTCACACAACAGCTATTCTTCCCCACATGTTTTGTTATAGAAATTGGCGAGCTGGTTAAAAATTCCGACTGAATAGCCACACAGAAAATGGATAAAATAAAAAACTGCAGGGTGGAGACTGCATTAGCACGGAGGTGGATATTCCACCTTGGTTGCAAAAAAGGATAATAATTTGGGAATTAATTAGCGTTTGAATTAGCCCGTTGCACATTTTCACCTCCAGTCGAATCGTTTTTACAAAATAAGTAGTTTTTATACAATTTCCTCCAGGAAATGTTTCTTCATGAGGGAGCATCTACAAAAAAATAATTTTGGGCGAATTCACAAAAAGTTCCACGTACTGAAAATGGATTTTTTCCTGGCTGCAATATGAATACTATAAAACGAGTGTATTTGGAACAGTATTTGAAAATATGGGAGAAAGGCTTTTAATTAGCAGTGGCGAGCAGGGTGAAAGGGAAAGCAGGGAAACAGAAAAGCCACATTTGTGTTGTAAGGGAAGGGAAAAAACTCATTAAATTAGGTAGGAAGTAGAACAGAGCTCGTATGCTGCACTGTTGCGTAATGATTCATGGAAAGTAGTCATTTCCCCCACTTCCCAGGGCAAAAAGGTGTCCTTTCATTAGGAAAAAATGTTTTTGTTTCCTCCGAACCGCTACACCACCCACCACATAAATCACCTTTGGCGCAGAACACTACACCTTCAAAAAAATATACGGGATGTAGGGAGACTGCCACCGTCAAAGTTGATTAGTGGAAGGTATCCGTACACTAGAGTATGGAAAAGTCTCCAAAAAATAAAAAAAATGACTTCCACTTTCACATCCCTAATGGGAATGTCTCTTGCTAGAGAAAAAAGTTCTTTCTAGAAAAAATATCTATCCTTAGCATTTTCATGTACAGAGGCAACGCTGGAGAAAAGGAAAAGTAAATAAACTGGAGTAGCGTGCTCAGCCACCGAAACTACCCATTTACGCAATACAGCTCCCAATTGATGGGCGGCGAGTAAAGAAGAAAGTGCTGTAAAGAGGGAGAAGGAATCACAATCGGAAGAAATTTTTTATTGGGGTGGTATAAAAAAGAGCAATAAATAAAATTTTCTTGCTAAGTTCATATCGGAAGATTTTGCGAGATCAACAACACCGCTAGCTGGGAGGAAAGGATACTTCCAAAATATTGCGGTTTTTATGGTCTCGTTCCAGAAACAACAAACACAGCGAAAAATAATAAATATGTAGGGAACTGGAGAAAGCAGGTGAAGAAAGTTGAGTACCCCAACAGTAAAAAAGGAGAATAGTGGCTCTCAGCTAAAAAGAAGACGTAAACGTATTTAATTTTTCCCCTACAAAGAAAAAAAATGCGACATGCCTCCATCCATCGAATCACCTGAAGCTACTCGCAATAAAAGTTTGAGGAGGGGGAGACAGCTGATTATGCCTGAGAGGGAGAGACAACTTGGACTGCAAAGTTGGAAAGTGTCAACTTCAGCAACTGTAAAATGCAGTGACGTTGGCGGAGGAGATAACGCTGCTGTCAGCTCGCCAGTGGTAGAGGCATTAAAAGTAAAATTATTTCCTGAAACCTGTTGTGTTCAGAGTAAAGCTGACGGTAGGAAACGTGCCAAGTGCGGCACGTCCCCCAATAATGCGGGTAAGAACTGGGAGACAATGGAGGTGGCTCAAACTGATGAGATGAGAAGGGCTGCGGAGGCGGAATTAATTAGCGTAGTGAAGGACGAGGTATGTAGTCTGAGTGAAGGTGATTGTCACAGAAAAAGTAGACGAGTGGGAAATTTGAACTGGAACTGGGCTTTACTCGTATTCTGCGCAGTGTGCACGTTGCTTGAGCAAGCAACAAGCGCTCAAGGCTGGGACCGTAGTCGATTTGGTAGAAATGGCAGCACCATTAAGAGGAGTAGTAATGGTGCGAGTTTGTGTGACACCAATGATGACAATGGGGCCCTTCTAGGGACCTCGTGTAATTTCGAGGAGGCCTGCAAATGGGAATGGACCCACCCCGCTAACAACAAAACCACCGGATTCCGCAATGTCACGTCGAACGAAGTTCTCGCAAAAGTGGCCAAGGATCAGGGGTGGGCGTTTCGGGGACCACTGATGGATTCTAAAAACAAGACTGATGGTAAGAGACAAATTTTATTCTATTTTAATTTATAAATAGAGCTCGTGCGAGCTAGTGAATGAGCGCAAATTTTATATTTTCGCGAGTTGCGTAATTATTCCTCCAACTAGAAAATAATTACATTTCCCAATTTACATGTTTGCACAACCTTTTAAAACATTAGGCGCAGGTTGTAAACGCGGGCAGCATCAAAACAGCATCGCTTTTGCGTAGGTGGGACCGGATGAGGGAAGGAAGTGAGGTTAATAATTAATTTAAAGCTCTCAACATATCTCTCTCCCACTACATTTCATTTACGGTTGTTTGCTGCTGATGAGGAGAAGCAGTGCCCCCTCACTTTCCAAAGTTGTTTATATGACTTCCTCCCTCTTTGAGCCCACATAGTTCATAGGCAAGATTCATTCTAATTTCAGAGAAAATCGCGGAGCTGACTTCTTGCGAAACTTTTTAGCTGCTCATTAAATAATTAATTGGAAGAACTCTCTAGAGCCTGAATTTTTGCAAAATTATATTAACATTTAAACATCCATTTTTGGATAGCAGAGTATTTAACAAAGACACTTTAAAATTAAACTTGACTTAATTACATACTTAAAATGAGCAAATGCTATGAACAATATCAGTGTTAATTTTGGAACTCATTTTTGCTTGTGTAATCTCATCATAAGAATTAACGAAGTGATTAAACCAAGCTCATCGAAATATTTCTGGCAATTAGTGGAGAAAAGTCGTTTCTTTGTAATCTGCTCAAGTAGATTACATAATAGCGCTCGACTGGGCTCACAGCTCACAAGAGTTTTTGGAAACAGTGACTTTCCCTTTTCATAAATTAGAAGAGCCAATACAGTGTAGACTCTTTTCATCAAAGCTTTTCTTTTCTTGCAGTCTCCGCGGTAAAATATTTCCTGCATGGCTGACTGGCTCTTATGAATATTCATTTATAATCGATTCCATTCATCACTCAACCTGAAAAAGCAGACACTTGGCGAAGTCATTCACTCCCCATCACAATTTCCTTGCATTGCAAACTCCTCAGCAGATAGCTGAACACAGTCCCGATGCTATCTCGCGAACAGCGCCTTCCCTCCAATTTCCTTTTTTCCAGTGAACCAGCCAAAGATAATTTCTGTTCTGATGGCCGCACTTTGAAAAGAGGCTTAATCAGGCACGCTTCAGCAAGAGTGTGCAGATAAAAAGTGAAGCGTGGGCTGTTTCCCTGTAAGTCTGTGCTTACACAGACACGCTAAACACCAAAATCTTTTATGCGCTGTTGAGGTAGTTAATATAAATAAAAGAGGGTCTCATACTCAACTGCATGTCACAGTCATCATTTTGCATGTGCAGATTACGCTACTACAAAAATAATTTTTGTTGCTGTGCCAGGTAAGCGCTAAATTAAATTTGAACAGAGTTTACAATGTCCACTTGAGAACACTTTGAGTGATATTGGAAATGAAAGGAGTTTTTGCTTTCTAGTAGAGAGGAAACTGCGTAGGACAGGAACTTGAAAACAAATTTTTATGGGATGCTGGGGTCCATTCGGTTAATTTATTGTAGCTAAAACTGTCAATACCTCGTTGGACTCTCATTGTGGGGAAAGGACTTTTTAGATAGAGAAAAAGTACCACGGAGCAATTTTATTTATTGTAGTGTAGACTGGATTTTTTCGCTTTCGCTTTCGATTTAATTTTTTTACAGTTGGCGGCTTATTTTAAAGTGTAATGAAAGCTTAGATGACTGTTCAGCTGGTGGAGAAATTTCTCAGTTTAAAGATTGCCTCTATTGCATTTTAACTGCGAGCTTTTCCTGGAAGTCCAACTTAAGTCCATAATTCTCATGCAAAGGACTTCCATAAAAGCCTCAATTTCAGTTCCTCCATTTCACATCCATTTCTTATCCATTTCGATGGTGTTTACAGGCGACCCATGTAAAAAATAAAAGTGGAGGGGATGTCGAATGAAAGGACAAACTCATAAATTTCTACTCTAGTACCTGCGTAAAGAACTGAAGAGAGTAAAGAAATAAATTCTAAAATACCCTGGATCTGAAAAAAGCTGTTACGGGTCTTATAAGAAAATTAAAATTACGATTTCATTTTGACTTTTATATTAAGGAATTTCTAAATTTTAAACTGCACGTTCCAACTTCATGCAATGAAAGAACGAGTGGAATACGTTAACAATATTTTGAGGGCAAGGGCAAAGGGCATAATATTCGATAACAGTAATATTTCTGAATTGGAAATTATTTTGAGCACAAAGGAAAATTTTGTTTGAATTTCGAATAGGTATGTATAAAAATTCACAATATCTTTTTTAGCGTTTCCGCTATTGGCATGCATCGTAAACTTTCCAATCTTTGAAATCTTCATAAAAACGTAGCTACACATATGTAGTAATATCCTTTTCTAAAAATCAAAGAACAGCCTTGTTCTAAAGCAATAACGGGTTCTTGGCAGTGGCAGCATAGAGCATAATATTGAGAGCATTTAAGATGGCAATGATTTACATGAAGGATTAAGCTGCATGAATGCTCAATACACAGATCGATAGTATCAGAGACGCTTTGATTTGGAGAAAATATTCGCCTTTGTACTCGTTTGGCAGTTGTCGCTCGTCCTTCATTTTCATTTGGCATTCGCTGAATGTCCGGTGAGGGAATAAAAGACAAAATTGGCTCTTTGAAGGTAATAACGTTTTTTATTATTTTGGCAACTAACTGGAAAAGCTTTTTCTCTCTTTAAAAAAAATCACAACAGGTTTCCTTTCAAACAGCAAATTTACACTCATCCTGTTTGAAGATGATGATGAGGGCTTTGTAATGCGTGAAATTGAAAAACCAACAGATTTCTGAACCAACTGGTTTTAAGATCCTTTCATCCTAACTTGAAAATGGTCGCCGATTGTTCAAACTCAAGCAATTCTTAGAAATTAACCAAACTTGAGTTTTCACTCGACTCGGCACTGCGTAGCCAAACAGCCTAAACCCACACAGTGCTCGTAGACACGGCTAATTTCAAGAGATGAAGTGCCTCTCCGGTCACATGTCGAGAAGGTTTCCATTACATTACAAGAACTGTTTGTTTAACTTTTATTTCCTCCTTTCCAGCAACTTAATGAGCTTCTACTCTTGTCATAGTGCTTACCACCATCACTGTTTGCTCAGGTATCACATTCATTAAGAGCATTTCTATTTACTGTTTACCAATATATTTCCCTTTGACTTGTTGACTTTTGCTAATCTTAACAAATTTATTGGGTTTGAGGGTGGCGCACGTGTAGCTGGAAAAGACATGCTAGATGTAACGAGCTCAAATCTTTAAAAATCCAATAAAAATATTTCAACTGATCATGAGTGAGTGATTCCAGACCGTTTTCATTTCCGTGCAAACATCTAACATAAAAATGCGTAGAAAGTCGAATGCCATTCTCCTGTCAAAGCGTAGCTTTACGAAATCTATTTTCCCCTTTTCAATCTCAACGTTACACATTTCTGCTGAATTTCTGGATGAGGAGTAACTGCAAAGCACTTTCAAGTCTTCAATCCTTCATCCGAAAAGTACACAACGAAAAAAGGTCGACTCTTTTACCCAGAAATGGATCCCTTCATGGCATGCTAATGTTTCCAGGAATTTTCTTACGCTCAACCTAATATTAAAATGTTTTCTTGAGACCCACATTATCCCATATATCGCTTATGTCAATATAAATTCACTTCAAACATTTTGACAAAATATAATCGGTTAACTGATACGCCCTTGAAGGGAAGGAGCGCTTTCTTAGTTGCCAAAAACGAAGTTTTGTCTGATTGAGTGTACCATCTAAGGTCACCAAAGACAGGAATCCTTCCCATTTCCTTGCTATACTCCAATCTTTACTGACGGATGGGTGAAGAAATTTCGGTGAAATTGAAAAACGACTTTTTCTTTATCAACAGTGATTTTGCACCAATGCATGGAACACAGATTTTGTTGGAACTGTATAGGTATTTCTAATTCTAAGTATTGGAATAATCCAATCCTCTCCACGTTTACGACGCAGATCATAATATCCTCTACGGTATCATGGCATGGCATGGTTTTGAGATCATCTAACCTGAAACTCGTTCTACGCAAATATTGAGTGTTGTAATAAGAACTAGAAAACAATTTTCTCGTTTACTGCTCTACTATTCTAGCGAAATTGGGAAAAATCCGGATTTTTCTCCGGATCCAGGCTTCCCAGTACGGATTTTAATAAGGAAAGAATGGGATTGGGAATTGCATATGAACCATTTTACTGGAAATCCTACGCGCGCTCTACTTTTTTCAGAAGACATTCCCATTTTCCAGCATTTCAGACGGTTCGAGTGATTTCTAGTTTTTCGTTTTGTGGTGTTGTGGCTTGGTGCGGATAAGAAATAACAACGTACTTTAGCTGCAGAGTGCACTTTATATTTTTCGTGTAGTGGAAGGAGACCTCCAATATTGCCTACTTTGCATGCAGAGGTGTTCTGTAATGTTCATATTTTGATACCAATAAAAAAGTAAATATCATTTTAGCATAAGATGAAAAAAGGTGAAGGGCCCGCCCTTATTCTGTGTCTCGGTTAAATTACTTTTTTCTAGGCTCTGGTTTTCCTCCTTTCTTCGGAAGAGTTTCAGAGGAGGGAGAATACTCCTTATATATCTGAGCGAAAGGAACTTTCCTTTGGAATAGGATATTAAATGTACTTAAATGGATTCATAAGTTGGATCGTTTGTATTGTATATACAGCTTGAGAAAATAATTTTATATGGAGTAGTAGGGAAGGTACCTTCACCTCCACCATTCCACGCGGAGATGATGGGTGCTGTTGCGGTGCAATGTTTCGCGGTTTGTGGTGATGTGAAAGGGTGATAAGCTTAAAATTTCATTTCGGAAAGAAAATTCAATGATAACGATCAGCAGGAAAACAGTCCGGTCGGTAGTCAACCGCAGACAACACTTGTAGTTGGCACATGGCACATGAATACAGTTTAGTTCATGCCATCCTTTTAAAGAATTGTGAAACTTCTAACAGAACCTTTCACCGATGAGTTCAAGTTGGAAACCTGCAAGGGATCTAACTCATAGGACATGTAAACTCGTTTCCGTAAATTGTTAATGGTTTGTAAAGTTCAGGAAATCTGCTTTATTAGACTAGTTAGCTTGGCACTACACGTACTGATAAAGCCGCTTGATATGCATGTCATACTTACATGTCTACGTAACGATATTTAAAATATTAAAAAAGGCAAACTATTTAATATACCTACCTAAAAAATAATCATATTTTATTATTGCTTTTTGCCTTTGCCTGTCTTTTCTCCCCACTCTCGGCATTCCCACTTAAAGCACTTTCCACAGCACTTCCAGTCTGCCGTGTCCCTCTCTCTCCATCCGAAATTACGTATACAAAGCGCTCATCTTACATTTACCGGAACTAAATTCAAAGGACTTTTTTTTCTTATCATTTCTCATACATCCATTTCCATATTGTTGTTTTGTAAGGATGATTATTGCTAAAGCGCTTTTTCTCTGGGATTGCTCAGCAAACATTTTTTTCTTATCTAAAAAGCTTATAAAAATGATCATAAAAGCAATAAAATGACGCTTTAAAGTTGGAACTGGGGACCAAAAAGAACTTCTCTTTTCTTCTAGAGAGCTGCCATTTTATTTAATTTCATAAAATACGCTTTTCTGCATCCTCCACGATATACATTTTTTTAAAAAAATGTTCTTCCGGCGAGTAGAAAGCTACCTATGTACACCCTAGCAAAAACCACACACGCCGCGCATATTTTTTATAAGTTATATTGAAAACAACAAGGGATTTCTCTGCTCCTTTGCGCCCATTTAGCGCTCCATTACCACCCGCAGAATTCCATTATTACATTTTACCACCATCACTTTTCCCAGCCATGTTATGCACTTAAAAGAAGGCTAGACACTACTACAGTTTTTTTTTACCGTTCTCGCCTTATACACATTTTCCGCCCATTGTCTAAAAAACAAGCTTGTATATCCATTATGAATGTACCCCTAACTTTTTTTCTGTGAGCTTTCAGCTCCACTTCCAGGCCCAAAAAGAGCTTTCAAAAAGAAGCCCAGTAAAATGCTCTTTTTTGCAAAGAAAAAGCTTTCATTATGACGGAAGCTGAAATAAAAGAGGATACTTTTTGCTGCTGGAGAAAAAGCGTAAATACAACTTTTTTGTGAGCTGAAAAGCAGTTTTTTCTCTGCACGATACAGAAATGCTCGACTCCCACAATGGAAGTTGACTCCACAGTTCTCTCAGAGGAGAAAAGTTTCGGAATGAATACAATGCTTGAACTATAAATTCAGGGCTACTTTGCTTTAGGATTTTCCACAGAAATATATTCATGTGGAATATTTCTACTGTCTATAAATGTATAAGGCGAAATCGTTTTCTTGAAAATAATATGTGTATCCACGTAAAAGTCATAATCGGGGAGAGATGGTGGAACTCACTCTATAAATTTTTTTGCATACTATCTCCAAAGTGGTCCAGGACAACTGACAAGTAAATACTTTTTTTCAGATCTCTTCTTATTTCAAGGAGTCACCTTTTCAAAGAGCCAAAAACGAAATGCACAGTGAAGGCACGGAGCCATCCATTTTGCGTTTTTAAGTAGATTTCCAGCACTGTTTCAAGAGCAGAAAAAATAAAATGCATTATATAATTCTACTAGGAAGATAATACAACAGCTTTCACTCTAAATAACGGGTTTTTGTATAGTAGACATATAAAATGTATTCCGAAAGGAAGACAATAGAGCGTGGATCTGTAGAGCGGATATGCCTTTTATTTCGTGGCGATTACAACTCAGTTCAAAAAACTCGGAGTCGTGGATGCACTCGTGACTCTTGGCATTTCCGATTTTACCTTTGCTGGCTTGAAGTGTGCACATCTCGTTCAATTTGGTTGATTGTACAATATTTTTAGGTGCACCGAAAAAAACTTGATCACTGTTCGACAGGAAAGAATTCCATTTTTTGTAGAGTTGAAAGTGGAATGCCCTTGAAAAGGGCACTTTTCAAAGAAAAATATTTCTTTCGGAGGAGCAGACAGAATGAAAGCGTTTACATACAGGGAAAAATCCATTCAATATTTATTCCTGTCGGTACGTCAATAAAATACCTTTCAAGTATAAATATTCAAGTGCAATTTTATGAGTGATGGTGCTTAGCCTTAAGAGAGAAAATGGTGCCTTTTGTATGGGATGCTGAGGAGAATGGATTGATTTTCGTTTGCAATTTTCCCAACAATGTGTCCGGGCTGCGGAATGAAAAGAATGATCCCGGGTAATATAGAAGTCGCAGCCGGTGCGCACACTGAAAAAATCTGAATGTGTCACTCTTGCTCCTCCGGTGATATATTGCCTGGGTGGTCTGCGATGTGAGGTCATATTTGGAAGGGATATGTGCTTACATTTTCCTGCCTATTGAGTGGCGGCCACTATACTTTTTATGTGATGTGTACATGACTGCGCTGCTGTGCTTAGAGGAAGGCTTGTTCGAGATTTTCCCGAAAATAATGTGCAGAGTACGTGGCACCACAAACCAGACACAGATACATGACCTGGACTTGAGGACTCCACTAAGCACGTGGGAAATAAATGGGGACGGAGGCAAGATGAAAATGAGTGTATCTGAAATAAAAAATGTTGTGGATAGGGTATCTATTTACTTTTTGGTATAATCTTCTCTGTATAGACAAAGGAAAACATTGTTCAGGTCCTGGGAGAATTCAGGGCCAGTTTTATTTCCTGGAATAATTATTTCTCTCGAAATGGGGCTGATAACCTATGAAATGTAGCCATTACAAAGAACGTAGCATGAATTTACTATACTAACCAAAAACAACAGAATTCATTCATTTTAATTCCTCTCTTACGAACCGTAAGACATATTACCTACTAACCTGCATTACTTATTGGGATACAAACTAGAATAAAAAATAACAAATGATCAAATGAAGTGGAAATACCTCAGTTTATCATATCATAGTTTTATCCAATTTTTCTTTGAAGAATTCCCGGAAAAAATTATTCAGACGATTACAAAAATAGAGCAATCAAAACGTGTTAAGAGGTTTTAGCTCCAGTTGATTCGTTTTATGAAATTGTCCACTTAAAAGTATATTTAGCAGGAAAATACATCTAATGTAGACGAGTGGTAAGAGAACCTCAACACGAGATTTTTGTTTCCCTCCTTTTCTTGTGCACGGATTAAAGGGTGGCATCGAAGTGGATAGCGTTAGATAAACTCCCATCATGTGTAGAAACATTGAGGGCGGATGATAGAGAGTGTGAGGATTCCGAAGCATGTGAAGTAGTAAACTTCACGACAGGAAAAAGCGGATGGGATGAGCGGCGATCGATACAGTTGTAGGAAAACTTGGCTAGAAAAAAATTGCACACAGTTCAGCTCGTCCATCGCTTTTCTCCAGGAACATGTCCTTTCCTCT
Organism: Acrocyrtus sp. NNG-2020; assembly: GCA_027744115.1. Taxonomy (NCBI): domain Eukaryota; kingdom Metazoa; phylum Arthropoda; class Collembola; order Entomobryomorpha; family Entomobryidae; genus Acrocyrtus; species Acrocyrtus sp. NNG-2020. The sequence goes on from JAHZND010005499.1 coordinate 49,214, forward strand.
TATATAGCCATAGAATGGAAGTAAAAAAAGAGCCTTTATTCTGGGTGAAAAGGAGAAAAGAAGAAGGAGGGAAAACGTGCTCACTTCATAGATATATTTTTTTTATTCTCTTCTCACAACTCACTACTCACTTTTCTCGAACTTTTTCCTGGTATAAAGTACATGGAAAAATAGGAGGAAAACTTTCTCCTTAATTTTACAACATTTCGATCAGGTCCACATCCCCAACTCAAGATATTCTCTGAAATGTGGGAGGAATCCCATCACAACACGTCTCCCATCCTCGACTGGTATAAATATCCAAAAATATCCAAAAGTATATTTTCCCAACTATTCTTCCCTTCATAAATACTTTTTCAAAAACTTTTCTTATTTTCTCACTCTCTCTCTCTTCCACAGATAAAAATATATTCTCCTTTCCATTTCAGTTGAGCTATACACGTAACAAAAGTACAAATGTTGCGGGTTCAGCATATCCTTTCCAAAAATGTATTTTTTTCACTGGTCCTTCTCCTTCTCTTCTCCGTTGACATTTATACTTGAGCATCCATATAAATTAGATTAGGGAAATGTTTAAGTCCATGCGTAATCCTGGGAGCATTTGAGCGGTGAAAATTCCAAGAAAGTAAAAGAAAATAACTTGGGAAAGATCTTCCCTTCCCTTTCTCATCTCCCCTTCCATAAACATTTTTGGTTGTCTCACAATCACCGAATAATTTTCAAAGGAAGACATAATATTTACGCTCTGCAAAATGCAAATGCACACTCCACTGGAACCCTTCTACTTCCCATCTTTCCTCGTCAGCGCTATCTGTAAGTAAAGAAAATGGCAAAATAAGGTACATCCTTCCCTCCAAATGAGGATTACGAGATGGATCTGGATTGTGGAAATTCATACATATTTATATGGATTATGAATATTACTGAGAGAGAAGGAAAGGGTTAAGAGAGAGGGATTGTATTAAAATATATTTATTTTACCAAGTATACCCACCCATTCCATCAGACTTATTCTCCACGTAAGCTCCAGCTTTCACTCAGAATTTTCATCAGTTCCCCAAAATGCATCATGCTTGGATGCTTCCCCTCACCACTCTTGTTTCCTCCATTTCACTCCAACAACAAGGAAACATAAAGGAGAGAGCCAGTTGCGAGCCCCTTCTTTTTCCTACTCCCATTTCCAATACGAACCAAAACTCGTTTACAATGTCGTGCCTGGTCCATGCCTATCAATACGTCTATCCACGTACATTGTTTCCCTGCCTTTTTCTATTATTGCCTTTTTTTACCAATATTTTCTTCTGGGGAAAGCCCATCTCACTTTCTCCGTCTCGGTCGGCGAAAAATGGATCTCCTTTTTGGTATATTTAATGCATGACATTTTTTTCTCCTCGTTTTCCTCAGCCTCCTCTCCCGGAATTCCAATGGACTCCAGTTTTGTGGCATGATGCATTATTATTGGGTAGAGAAGAAAGAGCAAAGAGAATTATCTCTTTTCTTGCCAAAAGTTACATGCAAGTGGGCTCCCCGCATTTTATGAGGAAAATGGAGATATCCCTTTTTATTCTCATGGAACAGCAGCAATGCTAAGGAGACTAGAGCTCTCAGCATCCCACATCCCACCTTGATATGGATTGATGGTGAGAAGGAGGTGGAAAGGTGCAGCAGTACAGCTAGTACTACTGACTAGTCTTGTTTGCGCGATGACATTGGATACGTATAATCTTCTTAAGGAGACTAGAACCGACTTCCACGAAACTTTCCAATAAAAAATATTGTGTGGCATGAAAGAAGATTCGAGAGGCCATACTTTATGCGCTTTCTTCTTTAAAAATACTGTTTTGATGCTCCATTTTTACAATGAGATCAAGTAAAAATATGTGACAATGGAAAATAGGGAAATGTTTGGTAGAGCTTTTTTTAAAAAAAAGATTGCAAAAAATGGGTAAAATACTTGAAAGAGAGTTAAAGATCAGAGAAAAAGTATTTCAGCTCAAAAGGGACAAATATATAAAGGTCTTTGTATCCATCAAAACTAACAGAACTTGATAAGGGAGGAATTTGTCTTCAAGTTACGCTGGGTTTATACTTCCTTCTTGCTGCCTATTTGCTGGCAGCAAGGACGAGTGAAGTGGATTTATACATCATTTGAATATACTCTGCTGCTGCTGTGCTGTGCTCGCGCCATCCTTCCCGTACATTTATGCATGCTTTCGCGTTCACTTGCTCCTCTCTTCTCTCGCGAAAAAGCAAGTTGAGCACGGTTCAACTTTCGTACGGAGCATGCACACAGCAAGCGTACTCTCCACGCTAGCAAGCACTGACGAGAGAGCGGTCCAGTGTGCAGTGCGGCCGCTCCATATATACTGTGCTGCAGTGGATTTGGTGAGCACGGTACGGCGACAGAATGGCAGGGTGACGTGAAAATTTGCATAAATGTGATGGGATGATGGAGACGTGAAAGGATGCTCACAGCAAAGCACGATTTCGTTATGTAAAAACCTGGCATTAGAGTAAAATTTTCTGCAAATTTTAAGCGCGACTACACATGAAGAAAGTGTAGCTATATGTGGAGATAAATATGTGTGCTGTATTTCATATTTTGTTGAATTTTTCCTTTTCCCAGGACATTTTCTTCTGCTAGCGTGGGAACGCAACATGACAAACTCGCCCCAATACACTCTCGCCAGTCCATGGCTAAAGGGGTCCCAGCCGGGCTGCTATCTGGAAGCGAAAGTTCAGACGCACAACATGCACGACGTCTCCATGAAAGTTGTCATTGAATCAAACCGTTCAACTTTCGTTCCTCTGTCAAAGCTCGGGAATGGTTTGAATACGTAAGTAAAAATGAGCCGAAAAATTTACATCTACCATCCCATCCCACACATTTCATTCTTTTCCGCTTTGGGATGAACTGAAAATTTATTTTCATCAAAAGTTAAACTGAGCTTGTGATAGCGGCAAAAAACAATTTTTAAAATTCAGGATGACACTGCCGCATACTTTTTAATGTGACGGGGGAAGCGGAAGAAAAGTGACAGTGAGACAAGGATGGCTTCATATTTATATCATATCACTTCAAACTTCACAAATATTTTTTATACTTTTTTCACGTAGCTGGTCGCGCCTCAAACAAATGATTGGAGGCCATAAGGAACCATTCCGAATCATTCTGGAGGTTGACAATAACGCCAAGAACCCCTCATATTTTGCCATCGATGATATCCGCCTCGTGGACTGCTTTTCCAGTAAGTTGGCTTGTTTGCTATCTATTTTATTGTAAACACACTTGACTGCCAATCTTTCCTTTTCTGTTATCTGGTTCCAAAGAAGATGTGTAAACAAGGGGTAGCTTTTCCCATTTATATCATGAAAAAATATATTTTATGAATACAGAATTCTATATTGTATGTAAGCAGTATATTAGAGCTGTCAAGTATTTAAAAACATTTTCTGGAAAAGCGAGTGACTTGTAAAATAAACTGCACTTTCTTTTCAGACAACAAAACGTGCAAAACGAAGTGCTCCCAGAGAGAGTTCCAGTGCGATGACGGAAGCTGTATTGATCGGAATCGACTCTGCGATATGAACAATGACTGCTTGCACGGAGAAGACGAGAGGCAGAAATGTGGTGAGGATTTTTTTGCCTTTCACATTTTACAAAATGAAAAAAATGTTTAATTAGCTTTCCCAAAGAGATAACTGACAGCCCTTCCATCACCTAAAAAGTATTTTTGTTCCTTTTGTGCTAGGCAAAATGCTAAAAATTTATTTTGTGCTGAATTTTCCCGTAAAAAACATTAACTGATACTTTACGCTTGTTGGAGTCAGGTTTTTTTTTTGTTTTTCGCCATTTTGAGATTGCATAATTTGCTATATTGCTAACATTTCTACATAATACTTTTTTGGGACTTAAGCAAAAGGCTAAATTGTAGCATGCAGAAGAGTGCTAGCATAATAGGACGTTTTTTCCTCGGAGGTAAAAAAGACAGAAGTAATGCCGGAAGGAGACAGAGACAGGAAGTACTTTCGTATTCACATGGACGAGCCTACTAAGATAACATCACTTTCTTGGAATTCCACAAGCAGTATTACCATTTTAATCCAGTTTACAACACTTCCGCAAAAATGCTGTTTATGGTCCAGCGTGCTTTTCCAAAAAACTAAACAAAATTACATTTTTTATTTATTAGCTTCCATGATCAGTACCTTCCTAATTTGCAAATTGCTGAAAGTGATAAATCGCATTTGCAAACATACTAAAATAGTAAATATATTAGCTTAATCTTGCAAAAGCATTTCAAGTTATTCTTATACAATATAATAGCTTTTACCGTGGTTTTATATTGTACTATGAGTACCTTTCCTTCTGCTATTTTCGAGGGAAAGGTATGGCGCAACGTGCTTATTGCATGGAAAGAAAGCGTAAATAAACAAGCGCTACGTGAGCTTCCTGTGGGGGTAAATGGGACGGTGGATGTTTGTTTGTATAATCCGAAGAGTTGATGATGACACGATAATAACATGAGTTTGCAGTAGCTTTCTCCTTTTCGTTTGCCAAAAATATGACGAAAACAAATGTTTTCTGCGGATTTTATGTAAACTGTTGCGGGAGGAGTAAGGAGATACCATTGAATAATGTGGTACAAGATTTAGAAAACAATATGGATGCGATGAGCTGTTTCGACTTGATGTGCAGAAGTAACAAGAAAAGGGTTGATGATGATGAGTAAATTCGTAAATACGGAAATATGTAAATACGGAAATATGGAAACACGGTGAAGTAATACGGTGAACTTAGAATACGGTGAAACTGGATGATTGCTAATTCGT
>JAHZND010005500.1:0-10447 GCA_027744115.1 Acrocyrtus sp. NNG-2020
TCGGCTGTAGATGGGACTTCCCGTAACGGGTAACGTACCGGCTTTGGGTGGCCAGCAGTATGTATCTCCATGGTCATCCTTGGCGAATTTCAGCAAGCAGGATGCAGTCGTCTCCGAAACTCTAGTTCATTATACTTCCAACTTTGCCAAAAGCGGGTAAGAAAGCCCACCATGAATATATGAGTGACCTCCAGTTTTCCTGCCACATTATGCAAAGCACATTATTAGTCATGTTTGTGCGCCAGCACTAGCCAGGAGTTTCTTAATACTAAGCCGGGAACTGATTAAAAATGTATTCATTTCAAGAAAGAAAGAGAAAACTTTCCAGACTTCATTAAAACTCGTACAGGCGACTTTTACCTTTTTTTACTCCTTCAGACGCAGGTACTTAATTCCTCAGAGAAATGCACTTGGCGCTCCAGCTGCATCCCAGAGGATCCCTTCTTAAAGTCTTATTATTCCCAGTTGTCATCTGCTATATGATTCGGAGAATTGAAGTCCTTAAAAAACAAAATTTTCTCACAGAATTTTCATACTTTCATACACGTTGCTCTATTGCATGGTCATTAGCATTGAAATGTGTTATGAAAAACTCACAGCGCTCTTATAATACATGCAAATATATGCGTTCACGCTGCAGCCGTACGTAAATTAAAGAGTAAGACGTTCTTAATAATAGAGAGCGCTTAATAAGTCTGGCTAGTAAAACGAACTGCACTTTTTGACGACTAGCTAAAACAATACAGAGTGGCATTAGATACTTGGTGCAGTGACAAGGAGGGAAAGAGAAAGCAGCAGAAAATGCTGCGAGATAGGAGTCCTGAGGGGGAGAGTTTTTTTTGCGTAGGTTCCAAAAATTAATTTCCCTCTGCTTTCCCCTCTCAGAGAAGGTTGCTGCTTTTAAACACTTGTATTTGCATGTTTAAGTGCATACTCTCCATACTTTTAAGTCAATTAGTCTGAGTATACTAGATGTAGATTGGGTTAAAGTTGTGTTTATCCGTGTCTTCGAGTGAAGGTGCGGAGGACGTTTGTTCGATTCAGGCTTTTAGCATCCGTGGCCAAAATGCTACTGAGCGTATATATATTTTTTTAACATTTTGATAGTTGTCACCCAAAACCAGTGTGTACGCTAGAGTGTCATCCGACTATGTGGGCATAGCCTTTTCAACGTCACAGTAATTCTGGAGGCATAATGGAAAATTTATGAGACATGCTTTCACCCATCGCGTACAGCGTGCCATTCTCTCCGTTATGCACTAATTTATGTAGATTTACTCAGGCGCGGCCTTAGGACCACATATGAGAACCAGCAGGAATAATCTAATCATGTCTTATAGTGAGGGAAGGGTTCACATGAACGACTTTGCAAAAAAAAACAGTAGCTCCACATGTAATAGTTGTCATACAGCTTTTCTAAAAAAAAATGTCCTTCTGACAGGAGCGTTACAGTGTAGGATGAGCCGTATTGGGATAGGGATTCTTTACGAGAATTCATTTTCAGAGGGAGCTAAGATAAAATGCGCAAATTTCATGTTGCGGTACAGTATGCGTGTCTTTATGTAAAAATGGTTTTCTGCAGAGACCCTAATATGAACGAGCCGCCGATGCTGTTGAGCTTAGCAGGAAACCGAGATGTGGCAATAATGGATTCTGGTGGGGGCTCAGGCAAGTTATTAACTTGGAACTTTTTATATATTAATGGATTACACTTTTACTACTACATCCGTCAAGAGTCGTATTGGAAGGGTTAAAAAAATGCTTTAGAATATTGTATCTATTTCTTTTTTTGCACTAAACCCGGGCGTCATTATCATCCATCTGGTACGCCTCTGCGACTACCCATTGACCTTTTCATCGAACTATTACGCGGATTCTGGATAAATCTTGGTGCAATTTTCCATCCATCTTTATGCTTTCTGCATACTTGGGGAAATAGTGGGAGGAAGCGGAAGCTCTCGTGAGAGACTTCGTCTTCGCTCCCCTCACTGGGACCTTTACGAGCCCGGTTCTCAAGCTTATATGGAGCTCCGGACAAAGCCGCCGCCACTTATTATCCGCCGCCATTATCGCAGCCATAAAATGGCCCTCTGGCTTAATTTAATACCTCAAATTCATCTGCCTGGTGGATCTGATGTCAGCTTGGCTCATCACGCTTTCCAAGATGATAATCCGAATTTATACGTTGGTAAGAGAAGGAGAGAAAAGTGCTTTTCAAATAATATATTTATGTGTTTAATGCGATTGTCTGCTCTCTCGCGAGAAAGTCAAAGAGTTACCCGCGCTATAAAGGGCCCTCCTTGCAAGCATAATATTGAATACTAAATAGACAAGCACTAGAAGAAAAAATCTCTTCTTGGTCTGTCAGAGTGTCACGTATGCATTTTGAATGTCTCTCGGCTGCTCTCTGGAAAATGCAGGCTATTTATATTCCCTTCTCTCTCAGTTTAACAGGGAGAGAGCACTTTGCTTTTCTTTGCTGAAATATACTGCAAGCCAGAAGAAGATTGCAAAAGCTTGTTCCAATTCTTTTACAATTTTCAAGAATGAAATTCATTTTGCCGCTTCCCCTTATAATAGGATGATACTTGAGACTGGCAAGATGAGAGGAAAAACTTCTTTTGAGGACGTAGTGGCCGTACCAACACTAGGGAAGGAAATGAAGAGACTTAAAAAAAGAGAGGCTTACTCGTGATTGACTAAACAAACAGAAAAAATAACCGCAACAACAAAGAAAGCTCCGTTTTCTCTGTCTGTCCTCTTTTCTCAGGAAGAATGGTTTGGAGAGAAGAAAGCAGAAAAAAAATTGTTCTGCTCTCTTCCTCCTAAAAAACGTTCATCTTGCTTTTAGTCCTTTTCAATGCGCACATTGATTGTGCTAAAGATTTGAAGTGAGAAAGAAAGAGTCAACGGTAAAATACGGAACCTTTTTTCTGTTTATTTGTTCATAAAGACAACATCGCTAACAAGATTACGGAGGGAAAAGCATGGCTTTGAAATGATGTCGAATTCATTTACACGATTCTGTCTGCCGGGCAGCCTGCCCCAGTATTATGAACATACTTTATCTTTCTGTCTTCTTCTATTTTTCTTCATTTCAGGACCTGTTCGTCCACTCCTGCCGTACACATTAGGTGATCCAATTCCAGGTTTTGGGCTTGCTCCAGGAGTGGGAATTGTCGTAAGTGGGAGTAACAACAGTGTGGGCATTGGCGGTGGGCAGCAGCAAACTGCATCCCCAGGGAATACGTTGACAACTACCGAGTGTCTTGAATCCACAGAACCGCCACTGACTCAGGGCACCAGGCATAGTGTTCGGTATGGGAAGATAACGGTTTTATATTTTTTCATTTCCATTACCTCTGCACACACACACAGATATGTATGTGCGACAGAAGAAGGAAACAAACTTTGTCTTCATCCACACACCAACAGACGCAGCGGCTCCTCTCACTTGTTTCGTTTTCTCGTGTCTCACAGTTTTCCTCATACGTGGACATATACATTGCATTGATGTGCTTTATAATGGGGCCTCATTTGCCGCTTTATGGGCAAGGAGAAAGTGAAAGAGAGAGAAAGGTCTCAAAACAAGGAGTCTTTAAGTAAGACGTGGCGTAGATAAATTGTCGGCATTTTACCGAGATATGCTCGCAATCTTATTTACACTGTTGTGGTATATATTTGTAAAGTGCATTCTTGCAGGAGAGGAACTAAAAGCAAGTTTTCTTTCCCTTCCAGAGCCGATAAAAGATTCTGAGAAAGTGTACAGCCGAATAGTTTTTTTTCCTTGCACATCAGCGTATTGGTGTGTGTGTGTGTGTTTGCTCACTAAAGTTCTGTTTTCTTAGGTTTATGACCATGATGTCTTTTAACAGATAGTACCCCCTGAGAATTCTCAGGTACAATGCATGTTACTCAACTCCTTCTTCGGATTCGGAAAAAAATGGTAGTAATTTTTGGAAGTGAGTTGGGCATTCAACTGCATGAAAAGTGAGGGGAAATCTCGCTCGGTTGATGATACCAAAACAACAGATCTTCTTCGCATAGCTCTCATGCCAATGAAACGTATAGATTTTCCATTACAGCACCTATCCACCTTATTTTTTACTTGGGCTCTCTATAAGAAAATATTCAAGTCATAATTTTAGAGAGAGTAGCAGAGAAAAGTAGGGTCCTTGTAGGAAACGACCACTTTCTCATCTTCACCTAGCCCAAGAACATTTTCTTAGTTCACCCCGAATAGGCAATATTTTATATGGTTAAGTCAATTTTGTGTCATGTCCTTTTACTACTCGCGATGTGGTTCCGAGTGAACAGATTTTCCTTTCTCTTTCGCTTTCTCTTTCTGTCTTTCTCTCTCTCTCTGCTGCTCCCTTGTAAGGCTCACATTTTAGGAATCCGTAAGAAAACGTGACGTGGCCTTTCCCTTTGTCTTTTATTCACACAAAGTGGGAAAGAGGAAAGGTTGAGATTTGCTTTCAGCCGAATGTTCCGTAATATTGTTCCTTTACATGGATCATAAGATACAGGGTATGCACAATAGTTACACTGCTAGTGGAGTGGGAGAAAGAGGGAAACCGTGAAGAAAAATGGCTTCCTTCTCAGAAGGAAGGAATTACGTGACAAGGTAGGCAGCAGCAGAGAAAACTGGTTTTAGCTAGCAATTCATAATGATAATGATGTGTGCCTCTGTACGTGGAAAAAGAGCCACTAGGTCGGCAATGGAGCATGATGAAAAGCTTATAGGTTACAATAATAATCATAACCGTAATCCTTTCTCTGGATTGTTGTCCATTTATTATTACGTAGTGTAGCGTAGGAGTTGCCGTTTCTCGAGAGGAAGTGTGGACGGTTCCTTTATATATCTTTTTACACCCCGCACATATTCATCGCTTCCATCCTGTTTTCTGTACACTTGCCCATTTTATGTAATTGTTATCCTTTTGACGAAAGCTTATTTTTTCCCATCGGAGAAGGGGAAGGGAAAGAAAGACATTAATTTTATTGTATTTTTTTTTCCTTTTTCTGCTATCTTCCTGTCTCAGTATTGATTCCAACGAGGTGGAAGTGGAAATCCGGGGAAGTGGAGGGGAACCAGGTGCGCCACTATCAAGTTCACCAAACGCAGGGGGCATCGCTGGGTTAGGATTAGCCAATGGGGAGTATGATTACACGACAGCATTGACAGTAACTCTCACCGTGGGAGTTTGCCTCATTCTCCTGAATCTTGTTGTCTTCTCGGCAATTATGTGTCACCGAAAAAGAGGTTTTAATATCCCTGTCAATCTGGTTGACAATGGAAGTCGGCGGAGTAGCCACAGCGGTACACCCCAAAAGTCAACATATCAGGTATGTGCGGAATGAAACAGTTTACAACAAATAATCCCTATTTATTTTCCGATTCTGACCCCATTTCCTTTTCCTAATGGCCACCTGCATAGAAGAAAAGCCTGTAGCAGTATCTCTAGTCGTGCCGATGAGACAACATTACTTAATTGCATTCTTCCCTAGTACGCAATGAATTTTCTTTTCTCTCCCGACTAACAATCTCATTTGGGAGTGATGATGGGGATGTGCGATAGAGGAGAGCGAATTTGCTAAAATTACGTATCTGTAAAAGATTAATAAGGCACGAACGAACAAGAACTAAATTATTTAATGCTGTTTGACTGGCACGTTCGTACCTCCAAAAATCTCCTTATGCCCGGCGTAAGCCTCCCTCCTGTCATTTCTTTGTTCATGTTCCGTATTTCCTGAACAATGACGGTTTCATCCGCCGCCTCCATCCTCCGTGCACGTATATATCATCGTCTTTTGCTTTAACATGACTGCCAGGATGAGTATAAATGGACCCCTTGCTGCTCTTCCTCAATGAATCCAGCGGAATTTCACAACACTCAGATTTACGGCGGAGGTCCTGAGTCAATAGCAATGAATCAATTCCCTATAGGAATTCCTCCTTTAAGAGAGCACACATTATTGGCAACATCCACTGACGGTGGTGGCGGTCCGACGACTACTACAACCACTGTTGAATGCAATTCACCATCGGCGACTTTAATGAGATCGCCGCGATCTTCCTCTCCTTTAATGGGAATTGGGAGTCCTTCCTCGTTACAGCGCAATCCTCATGTCCATCATCGTCAGTATCATCCGTCATGTCACACAATGCAGCAACCACTACACCAACCCACGTCATCCTCTTCTCAGCAGCAGTTCTACGGGGGAAGTATAGGAGGGACTGGCACGCTAAGGAAGAGTCATCCCCCGCAGCAGCAACAACAGCAGCTGCCTTTGCATCAACAGTCACCACAGCAAATGCCCATGGCCATCCCCGACTTCATCCAGACAGCATTTCCCAGCGCCAACCCTCCAACTTGTATGAACGATGGAAACGAGTTTTTGCAGGATATCGATGATGGAATTCCGGAGAGTGCTATTCGCCTTTATATGAACCAAGTTGCAGGTACGGAAATGTTAAGTCTAGCACGTTCTCGACTTTAAAATTAGAGCTGCGTTGCGGCTGTAAATATGCCTGAGCCCATTTAAATGTTTCGTTTCATGAAAAGGAATTAATTGCAAGGTCGCGCCACTCCTTATTAAACCATGATAGGGCTTCCCCTCTTCTTGTAGTCATGAACCATGAGGAAAATGCGAAATGTCATAGGGGCATTATTACATTAAACTTTTCCCAACCCATGCATCCATCTGCAGACACATACGGAGAAAAAAATCTTTTCGGCAGAGTGCCTTCTACGCCAAACCAACTTGAGTACTGCCTTGAGCACAGCTTTCATTAGTTTCAAGTCCCCCTGAGCTTTTTAGTTTTGCGGTCGGGAATGAACTCTAGAAAAAGGAATGGTAATCGCAAGAGCGCGTTATTTTGGCACGTGGACCACACAATTTTACTTTGATTATTACTAGCGCGGAGACTATACAGCCCTCACCAGATATATTTCAGAGATACCATTTTCAATGCACATACATACGAAGCGCACATAATAGCATATATGGTGATATAGGAGCGAGGAGAAAGTGAATGCAGCGGGCATACCAAAAAGCCTGGGAATGGGAGGCGAAAATCAGAACAGAAAGTGGAAGGCACGCACACTTTCTCCTCAGCAGAGATATTTAGCTGGTCTTGGTGTACGCGCGAGAGTGGGAAACTTGAGCGAAAAAAACGTTTCTCAAAGTGAAAAATACAGACAGGAACTGAGAAGATAAATTGCCAGACTTGTCTGACCACATAGTGAAGCAACATATTTTATCGTTTCCTCCTCCCCATTTCCTGGCGTCTCCAATCACTTGAACTCTTATCGGGCATCAATAATGGCAAAGTCCAGGAGCGAGCATGCATAGGGCATTTTTTTTGATAGCGTATGCATGTGAAAGAGCAATGGAATGATAGGTAATATTTCAAATTTGCACAGAAAGTGCAAAACTGTGAATAATGACGTGTTGTTGTGATTTCACTGTATTAAATTTGGGTTTGAAGGTGAGAACCTCCTCGACACGTCACAGTCCCTGCGACCCTCAACAATAACTTCTTGCTCGAGTACAAGTCCAGGTGGAGGAGGATGTGGTATTATTGGGGTTACCCCGACTGGTACTGCAAGTAGTACAAGCTCAAGTACGTGTACTGCGACCAATACAAACGCGAGTAATGTTTCTTCTTCAAATAACCCAGCTGGTGCCACAAGCAACCCTAGTCCTAGTAGCGGAAACACCTCTCTCGTTGGAGTTCTCAAGAGGCACACTTCCACAACACCGAATTCTACGGTCAAGAAACGCGTACAGATCCAGGAAATTTCAGTTTGAATAGGTATTACCGAATCTAGTCCTTTTCTTTCACTCTCTCTCTTTCTCCCTTTCTCTCGCTTTTTAAGGATCCAAAATGTACCTAGAATCGTATAAGCAATGGCAAAACTGTTAAAGGTTACTACCTTAAGAACTTTACATTAAGCTATGTGCTACCACTGTATATTTGATGCATTGTTATAGGCTACTTACCTACCTTATATAGCTACTATACTCCCTTTTAGCTAGCTCTACTATGTCTTTTACCAAGAACGACTTTTTTTTCATTCCTTCTGTTAAGAACGTCTGGGTGAAAAGGGAACGGATAAAAAGGGATTGTGTTTGAAGAAAAAAAAAGAAGAACAAGTTGAAGTTGAAAAAGATTTCTTTCTTCTTTCCTTTTCCCTCAGTCCACCCACTCACTCTCGTTTGTAGGACTGGAAAATAAAATAACGATTAATGTATGTAAAATTTGTGCACATGTCTGTCGTTAGTGAACTGTGAATGAATACTCAAGAAAAAAGCTATTTAATGTAAGTAAGAACATTTTACCTACAAAAAACTATATTCATCTCCTTTACCCCAGTATAGGTACTTGTACTACAAATTAAATTTGGCAAGGCAGGCTTCTATAGAATTTAGGTGTATAATAAAATTATTGCGTATGCCACTAGCACATTCAAGGATTCAAGTGTGTAATAGAGCAGACGAGTATGATGATGGCGCTTTGCAAGTGTAGTGTTTGCAAAAAAAATAAATTTTGTGTACTTTTGACTTTCAAAAACATGAATAATTTGTATAAATAATGTAGGTTGTGTATTTCTAAGGACCGTAGATAATTTACTCGTACGTAAAGCATTTTAAAAAAGTATTTCTCTCTTCTTCTCTTGACAATTTTTGCCAAACTTTAGAATTTCTTGTTGTAAACTGAACTTTTTTACTTTTCGGAAAACTGCAAGTATTTTACGGTGTGAATTAGACCTACATTTCCTAAACTAATTTATGTGGTAGGAGCTGTAAGTTGAAAATACAGGAAATAAAACTTACTAAAGTAGTATACGAAGTAAAAACTTGAGGTATTAATAATAGTAAAGTGGTTTATTGTGGGGGTTGGAGTCTACAAGTTTGAAATTAATTCCTTAATTAATTGTCTCGAATTACAGTTAATGATGCAGTTCTATTACTAAGTGTGTTTAGCCATGTGACACGTCATTTGTAATTTGGGGCTGTGACTCCTAAAATGGTATGTAAAGTAGGTAACTTATATGATATGAGAATGTAATTTAATGATGCTTTCCCATCTATGTTACAGTATAATTCCTACATTACGTGTATGTCCATTTACCAAAATCAGAACTGTACCATGTAAAAATACCGGAGATTGTGTAGAAATAAAGATGTTGATTCTGAAAGCTCTATAAAACTCCTTTCATGCAAGCCTGTCTAATGTGGGGCTCATTCACTTGGAAGGAATTAAACTCGTTTCGCCTAATTAAATGATATAATTGGTCGTAAAGCAAAATGCGAACTATTTATCCTTTCATAACTTCCATAAATTTGCTAAAATTCTTATTAGCGTGCACTCAGATGGCTTTCGTTAATATCCTCCTCAGAGTTGCCCGATGCAGTGGTAGTGTGCTACATGGGGAATAAGCGACACCCATTCTTGACGATGATATTGTTGATGTGAAAAGTTTAGTGATGGTAAGTCAAATGCAAATACATAAATAATATTTGGCAAAAGCCCTTCTCCATTCCACCTACCTTCATATATGTGGGGAAGCGATAAAAGTAAATAAAAATAAAAAAAATCTCACAGTTTTTTAGGTACTCCGCCGCTGTGTAGTAAGTTGATAGCGACTAGATGTGCGATTCCACCAAGACTAATGCCAAAGGATATAAACCAGTCACCATAAATTTTCATATAGCATGCTGAGCATGAAATATATCGTGTACAAATACTTCTCTACTTGCTTCTCTCTCTCGACTCGCCCTGCTTATAATAATAACTCCATATAAATACCATTTCCCATTGCTTTCGGCAATTCCACCTAATACTATTTACAAATATCTAAAATAACCATTCATACAGAGAGAAAGGGAGAAAGCAGAGTGAGAAGAGTTTTCAAATGGCACTCCAGGCCAACTTGTAGCTTGACTTCATCCTTTACACCACTACTCCCTCGTTAGCAGTTTTTCACGGATATAACGTGTATACCTTTTTCCGAGAGCAATTGCATTACTACATTTTATATTAGATACAATAACAACCCAAGGTACTTCCTCCCACTTTTCTTCAGTTGTTATTGTACTTGCAGAGGATTTGTGATGCGAACAGAGGGCTACACACCAGAGAAACAAATAATAGTGCACGCTTTGACTTCACCGTTCAATGAATATAAAAGAAACAAGGAGGGATGCATATATTGCGTTATTGTTCGCTAGAAAAAGTACGCTTTCATACAAGGAGAAAAAATGTACACTTTTTTTTAGTTTTTTCCCCTGTACCTACATACTATCATCCGATTGCAATAATAAAACAGATGAGCCGTCCGCTTTCTTTATTTCCCCTTTTCTCTTATAATAAACGTTCCTCCGAGAAGAGAAATAATAATACGGAGGCATGCAAAAGGAAGTCGAGAAGCTATGG
>JAHZND010005501.1:0-13333 GCA_027744115.1 Acrocyrtus sp. NNG-2020
CCGAGCTGTCTATATTGTATATTGGTTTAATTTACAGGCGATATATAAACAGAAGCTGCATGAACAGTAACTTAAAACCGGTTTTTACTATATATTTCTCGGATTCAGCAAAACTCTTCGTACTGGCTAAATGATGTACTTTTACATAAGAAGCTTTTCTTACCCGATATTTAACATTTTTCCTATCCGCTATGAATATACTTGTTGTATGTGGTGTGCATCTTGATGAAATTGAGCTCAAGTTACATTTACGCAAAGGCATATTTATTCACGAGGGGGCGAATAGAATGGATGTCAGTAGCGAGTAGATTTTGGTGAAGTTTACTACACTTTTTACATCATTTTGCGAAATATGAAATTATAAACTGAATATTGTCACCGTCAGTACTCCAAGGGCGAATTGAGAAGTTTTGCTGTTGCTGTTATTCGTATTCGGTAAGGAAAATATATTTTATACGAGTTACGAGTAGCTCATTAATATCAATATAGCCACTAGCCATTTCAATTTTAATTAAGCTCAAAAGCTACCTGGCTGAGAACTAATCGAGCAAAACAGGCATTATCTTTGTGTTCACGTACAGTTTGGGTTTTATTGGGCTGGATTCTTGCAGAATATTATTACATTCATTTCTTCGCTTTTATGGTCTCTATATTTCAATACGCAAAATTCCCAAATTTTCACTGACTTTTTTTGCATCATTGAAACAAACCCAAACGTCTTACGTCTCTAGCCGTGTGAATTTGCTAGATATAATTACCACTGCAGGCAGAGGAGAACAATTTGGGAAGCGTGTTTTGCAATTCAACAACTACTTTACTGTCGTCATCACTGATCATCCAATCCTATTTTTTTAGATAGCTGTACGGTAATTTCTGCAAAAATGCAAAAAACCAAGAAATTCATTCATGACAAGGCTAAGATGCTACATTACAAACGCTTTAGCTCGGTTTTTCTCAATTTCTTATACGGTATCTGTAATGTTCACACGATTGTATTGTTGATGGGATGGGTGCTGGTGGATTGACTGTAATATTCGTGCACTACTGCCAGCGCATAGTGTAGATATCCAATAGGAGTGCATGGCAAACACTTAGCACATTGCAGTTTGCAGAGCAGTTGCGGATTTGCACACGTACACCTCATCTGCTGATGACGAGACATGGAAAATGACCTTTTTGTATGGTCAGATGAGATAAGACAGGTGATTCGGTGATTCCTTTCAAGTTTCAGCTTTCAGCAGTTCAATATCAAAAGGGAAAAGTTTGGGAGTAGATGGGTAACTAGAAAAGGACAAACTCAAACATTTTTCAGCTTTGCTAGAAAAGTATTCGTTCGTAGTAGTATAGTGACTAGTTTTAGTTAACGTGTCAGTCTTGACTGGATGACCTTTTCATTTGTTTGGTAAGAAATTTTATTGATTTTCAATTTGTCAATTTGTAAAATGTCAAACTGACAGATACAGAACAACAGGTGCAGGAGGTTATAGGAGCTGTGCATTGTCATAAATTTTCAATGTCGTTAATATAATAGCGATTATGTGTAGTTTTAGGGTCAAGAGTTAGTAAAGTGTGGGGAGTAAGCTAGAGACTAGAGACCAAGTGTGAGTAGAATATATGCCAGAGAGACGTGGGATTCCATAATAAACAATAAAGGGTTGTGGTGTGTAAAGCACTAATTGTAAGTTTACTAACAAGAGATAAATTTTTAGAGCAGTTTCTGGCAGGATACTTTTTTAATTCGAAGGTAAATAAAGTGAAAAAGAAGTTTTGTATTTTGCTGTTTCTTTTACAGAAATTTTGATTTACTATTTAGTATTTTAGGTGTTTTCAGTGTCAGTGTAATTTAGGCATAACAATCAAGGGTCCTCATTTGTAGACTTTCGTAGGGAAACGTATATTATATACTGTACTGTCAGAAAAGATATGGAAAAGCATTGGTGCAGTGTAGTAACGAACGATCAGATCAGGGTCAAGTTTAAATGCTTAAAATTGTACCACGTGTACTTTGTATGCGATATAGAGTGGGAAGATGTCAGACTCAGACAGAACCATCATCATATGTATCATTCACCAAGCATGTGAGCAAATAGAGTGGTTAGGCAAAGGCGATAATTACCTTCACCAGCCTTCATTATCCTGTGTGTGTGTCATATTGTACATAGTACATGCTTACTTCTTAGGACGATCGTCAAGAAATTTCTGCTTCATAAATTGTAAATTATTCCCACACTATTCCTTTCATCAAACGTGGTCTAGTATTTGCACACTTCAGTGATATTATGAACTATGATGAATATTTTACCTAGTTTAGTTTATTTCGTATACTCTGCGTTACTCAAAATTTGCCTTAAAGCATACAGATAGAGTCAGACTGACGTCTTCAATTATCATCATTGAAATTATGGGAATGAAACAAACCTGCAAGCATTACATAGGTACCTATGCTAAAATCTGCATTCCAAACCACAGCTGTAAGCCCTAAAAGTGCCGGTTACCACTTCCTAATGCTGTGAAAATTCGTAAAACGTGGCAATTGTATTGCAGGAAAATTCCAGTATTTCGTAACCTGTCAAGCTGAAAATAGGCAGGAAGGGATAAATGAAGGTTTTTTACTGGATCTTAATGACTGTTTGTTATGCAATAGCACTAGCACTATTAAAATTTGATTTTTTACCCTCGCACAGGTTTTGTGCGTACGCTCCCTAAAGTTTTCGTTAATTCCTTTTTAGAAGTATTCCCTGACGCTGAGAAACGAAAAATGGCCCTGTTGGTTGGATTGGGGTACATTGTTGGAGGCATTGTAGGGATCATAGCTGCTGTTAAACTGTATTTCAAAGCAACTGCAGGAAAATGCACCAGCAAGCGGCGTATTGAAGGACAAGTAGCAATTGTTACCGGAGCAAATCAAGGTTCGATAAAATAAAATATCAAGCATTCAAGATACCTCAAAGATACTTGTCTCACTCGGGATTGAGCTCGTACATTAAATAAATTGACTTTTTTAAGGTATTGGATATGAGACAGCGAAAGATCTTGCACGACGAGGAGCTAAAGTAATTTTAGCATGTAGGAGCCTCGAAAACGCTGAAAAGTCTGCCGGTAAGTTAGTCCAATTGCTTGCTTTGCTAACAGTAACATTTACGACTAAATGTGTTTTTTAGTATAACCTGACTTCCTTTTTTCTATAAAGATGTCAGTGGTAATAAAAATTATTGATTGGTTACAGCACGGATTCGCAAAGCTACAAGTAATATTAATGTTATTGCAAAGCAGTTGGATGTCAGCTCGTTGGCATCAGTTCGTGGGTTCTGTGACGACATTCTGAAGCAAGAATCTCGCTTGGATATACTGGTAAACAATGCCGGGGTCGCAGGATTAAGAAAAACGATCACTGATGAAGGATTGGAACTGCATTTTGCTACTAATCATTTTGGTCCATTCTTGCTAACAAATATGCTCGTGGGTAAGCAGTAACAATGAACTTTTTATTATTCCCCGAACCTTTTCGAAGTTATGCAACACATGAAATGAATACAATACAATTACTATCTCTATCTGTAAAGTATTACATATGTTCATAATTTTGTCAATTTACTTCATGAAAGGTCTAATGAAGAAGAACGGAAGCGGTCGAATTGTAACTGTGTCTTCAGTTGCTCACACTTGGACCAAGGAGTTAGATTTGGACAATTTAAATTCAGAAAAGCAGTGGGAACCAAAGTTGTTATACGCAAGAACAAAACTCGCAAACATTCTATTCACAAGGGAGCTTGCTAGGCGATTGAACGAAGCAAAATTATCAGGAATCACTGCCAACGCTGTCAATCCAGGAGGGGTCAAAACCGCTATTTTCCGTCATGCTAGAAAAGCTTTTAAGTATATGATCATGGTTTCTCAGTTCTTCTTCAAGGTACTGCTATTGTATTTTATGCAAAAACATTGTTCTAATGCTCGTATGATGCAGTGCAAGTGATGATATTTGATAGAACTGCGAGAATTATGCAGCATTTGATTGATTAATTAAACGTGATGTAATATTGAACATAGACTCCAGCCGAAGGTGCTCAACCTTCCATTCACTTATGTGTAGCGGACGAAGTGGCAGGACAAAGCGGGCTATACTGGACGGATTGCAAAGTAAACTATTATTATATTTATTTGTTTCCTTAATGGCTTGTCCTTACGAAACTTTACTAACTCATCATTGCGCATTGTTTTTTTCATAGTCTGTGAAGACCTCTAAATTGGGTGAGGACATGGACGTGGCAAGAAAATTATGGGAAAAAAGTATTGAAGTTGTGAAACTAGCGGAGTACGAAAATCATTTGAAATAGATTTACTACGCACATGGTGAATGTGTTCCACAACTTATTGGCTTTGATTCATTCCTTAACTCAGCTTACACGAGGATGGTACATGTAACTTTCCACACATCATTACAATTTAGAGTGCATGTGATGTTCTCAAAGAGACTGTTGTAATTAGGTTATTGCAGTAGACTCACTCACACAATAGAAGTTATTTAAATCCTATAATCCCTTAAACCTTTAATAATTTGTTGCTACTCAAATCAGTACGATCATAACAATGTGCTGTTATGAATCGAAATGCATTACATGTAGGCATATGAAAGTTTAAAGCTTGTCTATTGTCTAGAGATGAATATTTTATATTAACTTTTCTGATATTATTTTATTTACAATAATGTATAGTTTGAATTGCCAATGAATACATTATACACATAAATTGCACTGATATATAGTTTTATGGCAGTACCTCAACACACTTAATTTGGGCGGCACAACACTCAACTATAGTTATTTTGTGCATTCTTAAATTATGCATTATCAACTAGAAAATTGACTTGGGATAGTAATAGCGTCTATATAAAATAAAAAACCACGCGATAAACGCTTCCCTATATGAAACCGATTATTGTTCCTCCATCCTTTAGATCTTGCGATAGGATTGCGGCTGCATTTTGTAGTTGCTATATATTCCCAATACCAACTCTTGCCATCATAAAGTTTTTGCTAGGGTATCAAACAAAAAAAATGTTGGTTAAAAAGAATTGACTTATAGCATAGCCAGCAGAATGACAATGCAATGCTTTGCGAGATTAGCACTTCGAGATAATTTTCATTCATTTCAGTTGTTCTGCTACATCATCGCATCAACCAGCTTGAACCAAACACCAGGAATCATTTATCAGTCTTCGCACTCTTTTCTCTTCATCGCATGTACATACACTTCACACATCGTATCATCTCAATATCAGCAATATTTAATAATGTTACACATCATATTATTCTCTCTTCTGGCTCTGGCATGCACTCCGAATATTATGCATGTATAAAGAAAGTACCTGATGCATCAAAAAAGTTAATGGTGACTTCCATCCATCCGCATTGAAGCTTTTCTGTGCCTTTTTGAGTCGAGGAATGAGGCTTGAGCTGAAATTCAGTGAGACGGATCACGGATCTTCTTTTAGACCTACTCTGATATCGGTATGCAATATGCATGAAAGTGGAGAGTGGAGAAGTGTTAATGTACTGATGTGATGCACATTATGGAGCATATGGACAATATAGGTACCACCACCGTTCAGAGAAGAATGACGATCTAATTCGAGTTGCGTTTTGAATTGCTTCACTATGGATAACATCCTTTATATAGGAAATAGCTGTAGGGTATGTAGCAGCAGCTGCTATATTATGTGTTCTTCCAACTACATTTCTTTCAGTTGTAGCTTTCGGTATATGTAGCCGAAAAGTTTTTCACATCTGTTCTAAACGTATCCATGCATTATGCATAGACTCAAGTTATATCCGTTTTCCTTGAAGCTCGTCTGAGGACTACAGTTTAAGTTTCTTATAAAAAAGTTCACAAACAGTCGCACATATTCAAGTTGACTTTGCTGCCTGTCTTTATAGGACACGAGTGGATGACAAGGATGACGATTGAGAGCAATGTAACGTAACAAGTTGATCAGATTCTCATTGCAAATGTCTAGATTCGCATATATACTTAATACCGTGCAGACGAAGAGAAACTCATCAAAGTATAACAATCGATGAAATATAAATAGAGTCATGAATAAACGGTCAGAGATGACGTGGGTACTAAAAAATATTTGATTTCGCAGCCGAGAAAAATCAAGGAGTTGTCACGTAAGAAGGCATGTGAAAGTATAATTTGGAAAGTGGCATGTAACCGTGAGTGTGATTCCTGTGCTCGCCGCTTTGTCCTATTTGAAGTGTGAAAAGTAAAAGTAGAAACCCCACAATGGATTTTATTTCCGAGTTAGAGCAATTCATTATTCAACTTGAGCGAGGCACTGTGGTCACAAAATTTTTTCTTCGGAAACGTCCAGAAAAGAGAACGCTCTCAATACGCCGGGAAACTAGGCAAATAATATGGCACCGTGCAGGCGGCGGAGAAACTCGAAATAGTCTTGGAAGTGGAGTCCCTGGAGTAATTGGGGCGGGGAATGTGCCCTGTCAGCATGGCGGCGGCTGCGGCACTATTGGCGGCGGAGGTGGTTCGCTCTCCTCACGGTCCACCCACGAAGGTGCAGTGGACATTCGGGAAATTAAATTAGTGAGACCAGGGAAGTCCAGCAAAGACTTTGACAGATGGCCGGAAGACCACAAGCGACATGAAGCAGGGAAATGCTTTGTAATTTTTTATGGATGCGAGTTCAGACTAAGAACCTTATCGATTGCAGCGCTTTCCGACAAAGAGAGTGACATGTGGATCAGAGGACTCAACTTTCTCATTGCTGACACTGCTAATGTTCCCTACCCATTGCAGCTAAGTATGTGGCTGAGAAAGGAGTTTTATACAATGGAGAACAATAGGGGCAGCATTACCTTAAAAGAACTGAAATCGTTTTTGCCGCGTGTTAATTGCAAAATGTCAACTAGTAAGCTGCGCGATGTGTTTCAGACTGTCGACACGAGAAAATGCGGAGAGATTGGATTTGATGATTTTGCAAGCCTATTCCATGATCAATTGGTCCACGACAGGAGTCTTTTTGACGAGTATTTTGCTGAAAAGTATTGCACAGGTAGAAATCTTATGAGCACTCAGGAATTCGAAAATTTTCTTAAGACTGAGCAGAAAGAGGAAGTCGTAGATGTCTGCGCAGTGATAAGAGAATATCTTCAAGATGCTTTGCGAGATGTGCAGCAGCCAGAGTTGACAGTTCCCGAGGTAAGCAAGCGAACAACATTTATATAAATGTATTCAAAAAAATAAGTCGCGGTCAAACCGCAAATATGAAAAAGTGGTTGAGCGAGCAAGTAACGAGCAGTTCATTTATTCATCTATAATTGCAGTTTTTGGACTATTTATACTCGAAACAAAATGAAATATGGGATCCAAGAAATTCATACGTTAACCAGGACATGACTCGTCCATTGTCACATTACTGGATAGCATCATCACACAATACGTAAGTAAATGAACGTTGCGGTGTACGTATTCAGTCATTTTAGTAGAAGTCAAACATGGAATTTGGAACAAAAACGTAAAATTTTTAATTAATTGACTTTGTAGGTATTTAACTGGCGACCAGTTTAGCAGCGAATCTTCGGTAATTAATTAAAATTAATTAGGGTTAACTTAATAACTTGTTGTATCCATACAACTATACTAACATACAATAATATGTGGCTGTGACAGGTAGAAGCTTATACAAGATGTTTGCTGCAAGGATGTCGCTGTTTGGAGCTCGACTGCTGGGATGGGCCGGATGGAAATCCTTTTATTTTTCATGGACACACTCTTACCACAAAAATTAGGTTCGTGTTATTAGACTTATTAGATTAATCAAGATTTATGGACAGGTAGTGCTAATGCCACCTAATTAATTAAAATTGTTAGGTTTGCAGACGTTTTAAGGGCAATTAAAGAACATGCCTTTGCGACATCTGACTATCCGGTTATCCTTAGTTTAGAAGATCACTGCACCTTACCACAACAACGAAAAATGGCACAAAAATTCCAGGAAATATTCGGAGACATGCTTATCAGTCAAACTCTGGATAAAAACGAGACTCAGCTTCCATCGCCCGAACAACTCAAGAGGAAAATTATACTAAAGCATAAAAAATTGCCAGAAAATGGAGCTGTGGAAGAGGTCCCCTCAAAGCTTCCAGACGAAGTATCCAAAGAGATGGATCTGAGTAACACAATTAAAAATGGTGTAATGTACCTAAAAGACACTGGGTTGGACTGGATACCTCACTTTTTCGTTTTAACTGTATCACAATTACTATACACGGAAATGACACCAGATGACGACATTGGAGACGACGTTTCAACCATTGCGGATGACGACGATTCTCAAAGTAATGATCCCGCTGCAATTAAGAAGAAAACGAACGAGGAAGAACTGCATTTCTCTGAGAAATGGTTCCATGGAAGGTTAAAAGGAGGGCGGACGGCAGCAAACGAGCTAATTCAGAAGTATGCCCACCACCTTGGAGAAGGATGCTTTCTTGTCAGAGAAAGTGAGAATTTTGTAGGCGACTTCACAATATCGTTTTGGAGATCCAACAGAACCCACCACGCACACATTCATTCCAAATATGAGTGGGGTCAGGTCAAGTACTACTTAGTGGACTCGCTCACTTTTGATAGTCTTTACAGCTTAATTACCAACTACAGATCAAACCCTATCAAAGGCCTTGAATTCCACGTGAAACTAGGCGAACCTGTGCCTCAGCCAATGAGTCACGAGGGAAAACCTTGGTTTCATGCAAATATCGATCGAAGCGGTGCTGAAGAACTTTTACGAAAAGTTCCTATAGATGGAAGCTACCTCGTCAGAGCTATTTCACATCCGGATGCCCGATTCGCGATCTCTTTCAGATTTCAAAAAGCCATTAAGCACTGTGTTATCAAAGAGGAAGGTCGTCTGTTTATGATTGGCGCTAACAAGTTTGAAAGTTTAACTGAGCTCATTGGGCATTACGAAAAGTACCCTTTCTACAAGAAAGTTCAGCTTACGCACCCTGTTAATGATGACTTTGTACAATCGTTGGGGGCCAACTTTAGTCATTTGGAGGATGATGTATACACAAACACGGATTATTTAGATACGAACATGTTGTGTTCAGAAGGGAACAACTTAAGAGTCAGAGCCATTTACCATTACAGAGCAAGGCGACATGATGAATTGAGTTTTATGAGGGGTGATATTATTTCTAACGTAATTAAAGAAGATGAAGGCTGGTGGAGAGGGACTCTTGTCACTAGAAGTGAGCTATTTGGTAGTCCTGGAGTGATCGTTCAGGGCTGGTTTCCTGCCAACTATGTGCAAGAGCTTGAGCCCAATGAATATGTGGAGGAAGACGAGGAGCAAACTCCACTAGGGTCACTACAGAAAGGATCCGTAGAGACATTAGGTGCTTATGTAGAGTTAGTCCGGAATCCACCTGGAGATCCCATGCCAATTGCTATAAAAATTCTCACGGATAACACCGGCGGAAGTGGAGCGACCCCGTGTATTACACTCGGCGTGAAATCTGAAGCAGAAGCAAAAGAGTGGTGCGAAGCAATCAAAGAGACAGCGCAAAGTGCCAGTGACAGAGAGAACAAAAACAAACGAATCGAAAGGATGAATGGAATAGCTAAAGAACTTTCCAGTCTCATTGTCTACTGCTGTAGCGTAAATAAGTTTAATTTGGAGAGAGTAAGAAGCAAAGGGAAATTCTCCGGCCTGAGTTTATGTTCAAAACAAGTGAGGAGGATTTCGCTCTGGGAGCACCATCCGAGCCGATAATCATCTCACTAACAGTTTTAGGAGCGAGGCATTTGTCAAAATCAGGAAGAGGAATTGTTAGCCCATTTGTAGAAGTAGAAATCATAGGCAACAGTATGGAAAGTAGGAAAACTAAAACTATCGGTGATAATGGATTAAACCCTTATTGGAATGAAACTTTTGAGTTTGAAGTACATTTTCCAGAGTTGGCAATGATACGTTTTGTCGTTCAAGATGAAGATGTATTTGGAGATCCAAACTTCATTGGGCAGGCCTCGTATCCCGTTACCTGTCTCCGTGAAGGGTTCCGTAGTGTCCCATTGCGGAATGGTTATTCAGAAGAATTAGAACTTAGCTCCCTGTTAGTATACTACTCTGTAAAACGACCACCCAACTTTATGTAAGGAAATACCATTGTTGTTTTCAAACGAAACACGTCAAAATTTGAACTTACGATTAGTGTACACTTTTATTTTTGGACAATCAATGATTATTTTACTGTTTGAAACTTTAAAAGTATTTTATACCCTGTAGGTTTCAAGTAATGCACCTTACATGTTTCATCTCTCAACCTTTCATATACGTATTTATTAAAGTACACTTTTATCGTAGACACTTACTGTAGGTAATGTTAGGTGAGTGCTCTTCTTCTAGAAGAGTCAGGTTTGGGGAATTTCCATATTAGAAAAGAAACAATTTTGGATTTGTGATGTGATAATCAATGAACCATTTTACCAATACTAGATAACAGTTAAATGCAACCCACAATCAGTATCAGTCAT
Organism: Acrocyrtus sp. NNG-2020; assembly: GCA_027744115.1. NCBI lineage: Eukaryota > Metazoa > Arthropoda > Collembola > Entomobryomorpha > Entomobryidae > Acrocyrtus > Acrocyrtus sp. NNG-2020. The sequence goes on from JAHZND010005501.1 coordinate 10,552, forward strand.
AGCACAGCCACTCACTTCACTCACAGTCATTTTGTCCACCTGAAATTATTAAAATTACTTGTGTTGTATCCTTCCTATTCGTGCTTCCAAAACGAATTTGGACAGTTCTCACAATGCTTATGTAGATAATAGATAATATGAAATTGGTTTGCCGAAGTTTATGTTTAACTATCAAGCAAATCAGTCTTACTCTTGTTGGACGTGTTAGATTCGTGCCCATGTAAATACACATTTTGTTATTTTATTGCACAAACAGATTTCCAAACCGGAAGTTATTATGATAGAGTTTACGGAAGGTGCTGCTTTTACTACTTTTTCTCCTTTAAAAACGTGATGATAGGATCAATTTTACGGAATATCTGTGACTTCATATACGTAAAGCAACCCATATTTCTGTAAGATAAAACTAAAACAAAAATTTTGGTGATAGATTTGCCCGAAGACCGAAGTGAGCGTTGTACAATGCATAGTTGTATTATTATTATTCTTAGATATATCCAACAAATCCGAGCCCTTTTAAGCAGCATAAGTTCTAGAACAAAATATACAAATAAAGAGATTATAGTGAATCGAATATAATACATGTAATCAATGCTTAACTGGTGAAATTCAAATACTCTTTCCACAGAAAATGATGCATTTTCTTTAAACTGCACGTAAATTCATCGTCACAAAAATATAACAAGTCTCGTTTGCTAGTTAACATGCTTAAGAATTTCAAAACGGACTGAACAGTCAAGCTTTTATTAACTTTCAACTATATCGCTAATTCTTTTTAAAGGGAACGAGCTTTTTCTTTCACTATATTTCAATTAACTATTTAGTTATCAGTTATCACTATAATTATATAGGCCTTATTTTTATTAAGGAAGTTATGTAAGACAAAAATTCGCAAAGCTACTATTTTTTGTTACTTTACTAACGTCATTTTAGCGATGATCTACTTTTAATTCAACTTCTTAAATTCTCTTGATATCTACAACTTTTACAAAAAATTAATTTCGAAACAATATGACAGCACTATTCGTTACGTCTATAGCAAAAGTAATAACATTGTATGTCAGGTATTAACTATATAATTTTATATTTTTATTTATTGTTACAAATAATTCTATACGTTAGTAAACAAATCAGGAGGAAAGCAAATTTGTAATTGTACGCACTACACAACACAGTGGACACAAAACACAACCACCTTCCTTCCACAATGCATAGAGATTTACGAAGATAGTTAAGAAAAGATCCCTTCAGTCCTGAAAGATGTGCCCAAGTAATTTGATAGAACAATTTTTGCATTTCTGTTTAAAAAATAATCTTCTCATGTACTAAATGTTTAGATGTCGAAGCTATTTAAAATTGTAATCACTGGTTTGAAGCAAGCAGCTATATTGTTTCAGAAGTATCAACAGCGGTAATTATAGCGTACTATTTTGTGATTTTATTGAAGCTCCATTTCGCTCTAATTGACATATTATTAGGAATCAGTATGAAGATTGATTAGTGCTATTACTAAAAAATGCTACATTGTCCTCAATTTTTTTAGTTGTTTATCAAGCTTTGTAACTTAGATTGGAGCTGGAGTAAATTATTATTTATTATAAAGTCCTTATTTTGTATAATTCTCAAGAAATACATTAATTAAAGCAATATGACACGCAAATAGTGATTACTGTGTGGAGCACACTCGAACTCAACATTTTAGGGAAAGGGGAACAGAGATCGTTGCTGCTTTATTATTCCGACAATCTATTCAATGTTGTAACTGACAGTGAGTAAATATGTATAGAGGTATGTCAATAAAAAATTTTCGTGACAATTGCCTGTTTTTTGGTACAATCATTGAGTAGTTAGCTACCTAATCAGAATCAGAAAAAGTCCTTTTTAGGCTGAAACTAGGTAAATGTTTCGTACATAAAATGGTGCATGCATTTCTAGCACATGTATCGGAGCTGGTGAGGGAAGTCACGCTAAAAATTCAGATGTGGGCTGAGCACATGATGTCATCGCGAACTACATGAATATAGGCCCGAGGAAATTAAACCGGGTGAATGACTTTGCGTTGGAGTCGGTTCTTTGCTTAAATGAATCAAGCTACAGCTTGGAAAAAGTGCTGACTGCAAATTCGCACAGATATCGATGCTCCTTTGAACGAAAGTACTATTTATGTAGGTATAATTAATTATATATAGGGAAAAACAAAATTTTCACACAATTTAATCAGTGGCTATTATTCTCTAAGTCCAGTGTTCCTACTAGAGATGCCAACTTCCATTTGCCGTTTCTATCCTTTCCAGCTGAAAACGATCAAGTAGTCAGATTGATTTCAAGGGATGAAAAGCAGGGAAGGCTGGCTGTCTCCGGTTGCCCCAATAGCTGTATCTCTGAGATCCTCATCGGCGTACATTGGGATGAAGTTGTCCTGCGTAACTTCGTTCCGTTTACCAAACCTGCAAAATTAAACTTCAAATTGTTATTTTATGTCGCACTACTAAGTTTTCCAATAAACTACAATTTAAGATAGGCACTTTATGCTTCCTGTAGGCTTTTAGATCCCTTCCCAATTTCATTCAGGTGAGTAGTTACTCTCATGCTAGCATTCTCTCTGGCCAAAGTATGTACCCAGCGATTTAACGTTAGTGGGCGTCACATGCCATAACATCAAGTTAATGCTGGATTAATAGACCACTTTAGAACACGATATGCCTATAAACTAAAATATCTCAAATAGGAACCGCTACCGAAAATACGGAAAATGAGTAAAAGCAGGTAGCGGTGTACGGCT
>JAHZND010005502.1:0-14689 GCA_027744115.1 Acrocyrtus sp. NNG-2020
TTGAAAATCCTTGGGTGCCTGCAGTGGTGAACTTGTATGAGGAATGGTTCTTCTCCACTCGGGCTTCCGGACAGGTTGAAAAGCATTTGCTTGCTATTCGCTGAAGTAATCCGGGATGTGGATATCTTCTACTCCCATGCCATAGCATATGACTTAACACGTTGGGAATTCCATTGTGATCGGTACACTTGTAGCTGATAATGCAATACGCGTGAACATTTGGTCCATCGATCTGGGCATGAACTAATTCCAAGCCGGTGTCCGGGGATCTGTACTTTGTCACAGTGTGCAAATCATTTAATTTCGCAGAACTTATGACGTCCCAAGGGCCCAGGTGAGGTACTCCAAAACCACAGGACATGTCCGCTGGTCACTATTGTAGATATTTATATACAATGACTATATATAATTACGAAATATAAATGTTGTCTTAATATCTTAACGTCAAACAGTCATAAAATAGTATTGTATCGTACAACGCGTCAATTTTGATAAAACATTTAATTGATTGTCGTTCTAAAGCATGTTCACGCGTTCACGTTCTCTCAATTGAGCAACAAATCAATCGCTTCTTTGGTTACTGTCAAATTGTCATGCAGTTTTCACTGGTGTTTCGTCTGTGTTGCTTTGCTATAAATCATACATAAATGCGACATTGCGATGAGAAGGAAAGCAAACAAAGCTACAATGGGGTAAAATGGGGCATCTTGATAAGTGCTCGCTAGCTCGCTCAGTTCAAATTTACTATGCATTTAGCCCTTGTCAAACACTATGAGCAGAATACCATGAGCGTTAAGCTTGTGTTTTATTGATGCACGCACGTGCTTTTGTTTTGTAATTGAAAAGTTTAGTTATCGAGTTCCACTTCCAATTTTCCTGTGACCGGTCGGTGGTTTTGAATTTAAAAGCATCGCATAACTAAAGTGTATACGTTAATTACTTGCTGAAGGCTAAAATTGTTTATCGTGTGAAGCAGACGCAGGTCAAAATCTTTTGCGGAAAAAATGGTTCTGAAGGGAGCAGCTGCGAGAAAAATGAAGAAACTTAAATTGAAAGGAAGACCAGAGCGATCCCTTCTTGTTCGATTTAAAAATAGGACGAAAAGAGACAAAATTGTCGAAATTTTGGGTAGCGCCCATCAGAGTATTGAGCGTGTGTTTCTTCCTCGAGCTATACTTCCCAAGTACTTTCAAATATGTATAATTTAATGGAAAATTGTAAATGCATGTGAATTCATTTATAAAGTTTTAAATTGCTTAATCATTATTCATTATCAATGTTACTTTATAGGTCTGTTTATGTACTCTGCAAAGAAGTTGACGATCGGAAGTCAGTGAAGGATGCATTGCTTAAACTCGAAAATGAGGATCTCGGCCGTATCTACTGCGCTAAATATCCAAAACCACCAAAGGCAGTAGAGAAGCCAAAAGAGCCCAAAACTCGTGAAATTGATCGTCTTACGTAAGCATATTTTTCGTACAGTCACAGTCTAGCCGAGTATATTGTAATTTTTATAGACGCTTGAGGCTTGACTTGACCAAAGTAAAGATTTTAATTTTATCATTTTCTTTCTTTTTATAGGTTAGTCCTGGATATGATACCTGTAGATTTGGATACTTGTGAAATAGAAAAGGCATTTCCGGAAGCAACCAAAGTGGATAGATTCAATAAGAGGCGTTGCTACATACATTTCAAAACGGTCAAACAAGCCATGAAAGCTCGCATTATGCTAACTAAAGAGGAGGTTGCAGGTCATAAGCTTAATGTCAAATTTAATAAAGTTGATAAAACCTGTAACGAATCTGAAGATACTGCTGTTGATAGCAAAAACAGTGATGATAATGGAAACCAACAATCCTAGACAAATATGAGGCTTCATTATGAATTTGGAGTGAGATATTTACATAGATCATCTTAATATGTACCTATGATAGATGTATGATTTCCTTCTTATCCTGATTTGATATAATGCATAGATTTTGTACTACGGATGTTTTTAAAATGAAATATTTTGCTCCATGTCAAACAGTTAATGTATTCAATATGGAATTTGGTAATCTTAAACTGTAATTACCACATAACTACAAACTACTGTTACATATATGCTGTATGTATTTTAATACATGTTACATTACATTGAATAAAGTTAAAGTTAGTTACAATTTCATAAATGAACGGAACTTTATTCAATAACACTTATTGACTGACAACTGGCACTTAATTATCCTCTGCTATTTAAATTTAATTTTGGAGAAACGAAAACTGCTCTGCAGTAACAAATAGGCATCAACATTATTGCATCTTTATCTTTAGAAACCACGTGTATCTTGTATGTCTAATACACAGATGACAGATACACACAAATACTTACAAACAAAGAACAATGATGAATAAACATTACATATAATTTAACCCTATCTTCGCTAATCGCTATCTATAAATATTTGGGTGTTTGTTTTGCTTTGTTTATAAATAAATATAAAACTCAAGAATTTACAGATACAGTAGTTACTTCACTAGTCTATCCACGTCCTGTCTTAATTAATTAATTAAATGCACTATATGAAAAGGCAAACATAAGGATATTGAATATTTCTAAAAGAGATCTAGTATTTAAAACTTAGATAAATACCTCTTAACTAAAAAGATATGTAATTAGATATTAAGTTCAAAACGTGTATGCTATTTACAACCCTATTTTAGTTTTTAAATTCTATTATATAGCTAAAGCTAATTAATTATTAGTTATTACCATTATTATTATCAATGGTTTTATTGCTAGCTTTGTGTCTATTGCTTGATTTGCTATTTGTCATTTTTGCTTATCTACTCATCATCTGATGACTCACTTCCACTGTCACTCGACTCATCCTTGTTTGTACTATTTCCGTTCGTTAAATCTAGCTTCCGCTTCTTCTTTTTTCCACTTGTGGCTCCATCCTCTGTGGGAAGGGACGAGGGGGGATTCGTCGATATGTTCATATCTGAGCCAGGTAAAATTAAAATCTTTTACTTTTCACACTTGTTTCAAATGAAGGGGAATGTATACTGCCTTGTTTTACTATTCCTACCGAAAACTACAAATAAATCAAAAAAAACTTAGAAACTATTAAATCACAACCAGTATGGCAATGGCCATATCTTATCTAGTAAATTTTCAAAACTCTTTCCAACCTTATGCCTCCTTTCACCTTTTCACAGCAGTCAGCTTTTCTGGAACCTGGAATGGAATACGAAAAAAAGAAAGTAACCAAAAATATAACGATGTGGGGTAAAATTAGCTTTTTGTTTGTAATGTGGAAAGAACTTGAAAACTTGGAATACTTTTTTGCTCGTAAAAGTTTGTACATGTACTTTGCAAATTGCAAAGACGATGATACGAATAAGAAGTACGGCGTGGTATGGTCTGTCTGCTCTGTGGTGTGTGTGTATATACCTAGTACTGTGTGTGTGGTTAGTTGAAAAGTTTTTACTAGTTTTGTGAGTGGTTGGTTGGTGAGTGAAAACGTAAAAGCTCGTAAAATCAGTAGTACAGTAACAGTACAGCAATAATTCAGCGAACAAATAAGAGAAGAGCCAATGCCATAATAGGTATAGCATTTCCATTGGCATGCAGTAGTTTGCATAGTGCATGCATTGCATAGTGTGTTCGTGCTTCTAAAATGCACCAACAACCAATCCACTAATGCACGCACCGCAATGCAAGCTCACAGAAACAGAACAGCATGGAGCAGAGCAGAGCATATCAATATCATATCAACCCATACCTTTAATAGTTTATTTTTCAACATGGCAAGATTAGGCAATCGGCAATGATAATGCATTGCATTGCAAGTTAAAAAATATACTTTCAATTGCACAACTACAATTGTACTTATTTTACTTTTATCACTTTACTATTATCACTGCACAAGTGCACACAACATACATGTGATAAGCAGAAACACAGTATAAAATAAAATAAAAGACTGAATATTTTGGCCGTATTTTCATGTGTGTGTTTGATGATAATTAATTAAAGGTAATTGGAATCAGGTGAAAAAAATAACGTGCGTTAGCTGTTAGCAGGCAGTAACTTATGAACCAAAAAAGCAGTGTGTGGCGAGGACAATTTAGTATAGATAGTTTGTAGTCCTTTGGCTTTGTCCTCAATTAGTTCTATGAGACATGCTATGCTAACAGCTATTGCTAAGCAGTTTTTATTGTTATTATTTGTTATTTTAGTACATTAGTAAATTGTTGTGCAATCTTCACTATGTTGAGCGAATAACGAAAGCTAAGACAGATAAAAAAACTGACCGACTATGATCATATAGTTGAGCAGCTGATATGATGCAATCAAAATTCTTGTTGCCATTTTTATACAACTTGAAACTTCAACTTTGTCCATAAGCTAAAAAGAGCCATAAGCGCTATTCATGACTCAAGTCAAGTTAAGGCATCCAACGATGCAACCCAACAAAATTTATGTTAGACAGAACAATGGACAAGGAACAGGAAGAACAAGGAACATCTAGGTAGTTAGGTTAGGACGAGGTATATACATAGACATTTTAAATCTGGAGTGGAAATTGGAAATTTAACTGTAATTCAGTTACAGTACTTGGGACTGGAATTTGGCCTGTTGGCTTTCTTAAGCTGATATTGTAAGAACAAATGTTATTAAAACTTGGGCAGTGATATAGAGTGACAACAGAGCAAGGACAATTTACGTTGTAGTTCGATGTTTAGCAATAACGAAAACCTTTTACAGTTTTATGTGTGCTATTGCTACTGACGTTGTTGCCCCAAGTTTAAGTAAATGCTACGGTCGTCGGTGTTAATGATGTTAAACGTTTTGTACAGCTGTTACTACAAAATGTGATGCAATAAACAACAAAGTGACGTTTGTAAATGCACATAGTTTGGTTGTAAAAATGTGAAATGTGAGTGTAAATTTGTATTTGTTAAATTACAGATTGGAGTGCACTTAAGTAAGTCGGAAGCTGGACTGATTATCAGCAAATCTCAATTTCCGGACAATTTTTACTAAGAATTCAATACAAGTGGAAACTTTGCAATGGGTATTCCAAAGTTTTATCGATGGACGTCGGAGAGATATCCATGTCTGTACGAAAAGGTTCGGGAATACCAGGTAAAAACTTGCGCTACATCATGACTGCTCTGTTTAAATTTTTACGGTTTTAATGCTTTTGAATAAATAGTTTTTATAGTTCATTCAATTAATTTCATTGTTCATTCTATGTTTGCTAGATTCCCGAATTCGATAATCTATATCTGGATATGAACGGGATAATTCATAACTGTTCGCATCCTAATGATGAAGATATTCATCTACGTATTCCAGAGGAAAACATATTCAGGGATATTTTTCATTACATAGACTTTCTCTTTCGAATGATTAAGCCTTGTAAAGTTTTCTTTATGGCTGTGGATGGTGTTGCACCAAGAGCCAAAATGAATCAGGTGAGCTAGCAGGTTACATTCTAACTTCTTTTACTAATAATACCGGTAACGATTACAATGTACTCTTTGAGGTAAATTTTAAAGTAAGATGATGGGACAATTGTTTTATTTTAAATTTTAGCAACGTGGTAGAAGATTCCGATCCGCAAGAGTTGCAGAAGAACAGGAAGCTGAGGCAATCCGACAAGGAGAAAAGCTACCAAGCGAAGAGAGATTTGACTCGAATTGCATTACTCCTGGGACTGAGTTTATGGCACGCTTACATGAACAACTAAAATATTTCGTTGCAATTAAGGTTTCCACCGATCCTCTTTGGCAAAGAAAAGGTTAGTTCATATACTTTAGCAACTTATACTTACATAAAGTAGATCAACCAACTAATTTTGACTTTAAAGTTTTTCATCTGCATAATTTGGTTTTTGTCTATGTAGGACTTAGTATTTATCTCTCTGGTCACGATGTTCCTGGAGAAGGAGAGCATAAGATAATGGATTTCATTCGACATATTCGCTCATTGCCCGACTATAATCCAGAAACTCGGCACTGTCTGTACGGACTAGATGCAGATTTGATGATGTTAGGATTATCCACTCATGAATTACGATTTTCTTTATTAAGGTATTTAGTTTCTTTGAATCTGCTAAATTGTATGTGCAGATTTTTACACGGGATTTTATTAGCCAATATTCAATGGCATTGATTTCTTGGAGTAAAATTGTCTTCTATAAACAGGGAAGAAGTAAAGTTTTCTAAACCAAAAAAGAGGAAAAATGGAAAGCAACCACAGCAGAAAAAGAAGAAGCCGAAACCCAAGGAGGACGGTCCTACACCACAATATGATTTAACCAACGTTTCTATTTTTACAAACGACTCAACACCTACAGACTCTATTTTGAAACCTCCAACAAAAATAAAGTTAAGTGCAGCAGCTGCTGTAAGTACTCAAAAGTCATTCGTGGATGTAGCAAACACTGTTCCTTTAGTAGTACCGACGGTCCCACCAACTACTAGTAAAGGGGAAGATCAAGATGTTCCACCACCACCGCCTTCTGATGATCTCACCGCTAAGGGAGATTACAAAGCTCCGTTGCCTGAAAAAACCACTTTCTTCCTATTGCACTTATCTCTGTTTAGAGATTATTTAGATGAAGAGTTCAACGAACTAAGAGAAAATTTAAGCAATCACCCTCAAATAAAGTAATTTCAAAATGATAATCAAATAATTATCAGTTAATGTACATATTTTAGGTGTTGCACAATGTTTTAATGGAATGCTAAAGTAATTTCTTCATTTCTTCTGATTTACTTACATTAGATATGAATTGGAGTGTGTAATTGACGATTGGATACTGATGAACATATTAGTTGGGAATGACTTTGTACCACACTTGCCGAATCTACATATTGTAAAGGGAGCTTTGCCGATGCTGTATAGGACGTATATGGATGTATTACCCACTCTGGATGGATATTTAAACGAAAGTGGCACCTTAAATCTTAAGCGGTTTGAAACATTCATAACGAGGCTTAGTCAATTCGATTTGGATCAGTTTAAAGAAACATACGATGACATGAAGTACAAAGCTGCAAAAACTGGGAAAAACATAGTGCTAGGCGAAAAAATGGTAACGACCATTACCAAAGAGCGATTTAATTTGTTTTGCTTTTCATGATGTCATTATTTTATTTATTTTCTTTTGGATATAATATAGTTCGAGGACTTCATCTTTGAAGATGACACACCGTTCAAGGAAGAGGAGATAGAGCCAATATCGGATGAACTTCGGGAACTCGCCCAACGAACGGAAGATGAAATTTTTGGTACCGCAAGTAGTGCTGATGGGACTGGTTTAGTTTGTAAAGAAGTTTTCCCGGAAGACGACGAATTTTTTGCTGTCGATGACACAGAAGAATTTCGTCTAGAATTTCTACAACATAAACGAAATTATTATTTAACCAAATGCGAATTTAAAAAGGTTGATCGGCCAGCTGTTCATGATTTCGCTAAGGAGTATGTCAGGGCCATTCAGTGGGTTCTTTGGTACTACTACCGAGGAGTTTGTTCTTGGGGCTGGTTTTATCCTTCTCACTATGCGCCATTTTCATCAGACCTTAGGCGTTTCGGGGACTTTCAAATTGAATTCCCCAAAGGTCAACCATTTAAGCCATTTGAGCAATTGTTGGCCGTACTTCCTTCGCAAAGTAGGAAACTACTTCCTTCCTGTTATCAGGTAGGTGGGATACTTCAACTATGGCTTATACACTTCCAACATAAATGGCTACTGAGTATAGTATAAATTAATAAAATGAAAACTTTTGTTCGTTCGTATTTAGTGGCTCATGACAGAGGAAGATTCTCCCATTCTTGAGTACTATCCGAAAAAGTTTGAGCAGGATTTAAATGGAAAGAGGCAAGATTGGGAAGCCGTTGTTTTGATTCCCTTCATTGACGAATCCAAATTATTAAATTCTATGAAAGAACAAGGCAAAAAACTGACAGAAGAGGAAGATTTTAGAAATTCGAGAGGGTCCCTATTATGCCACAGGTATTGCGCAAATACTAACTTAATCCACTAGTAATGTAGGGCAAACGCTGGATTTCAGATTTAGGCACTTTACTAGGTGGCGATGTAACAATCACACATATTAGGTTCTTAAACACACGTATTTTATTAAAATAGTTATACAGCGGACAATACAGGACCAATCAAATCGCATCGAAATATATTTCCTGAACTGGAAATGTCACACGTAGAGATTGAAAAAATTTTTGAGGTAAATTATGATCCAATTCTACTGCCAAAAGGACTGCATCCGAAGGCTGATGTAGCAAGAATATATCAAGGATTTCCATCGTTAAAGTCAAAAACGTTTGAGGTAAAACTATGTTGACAAGTATAAATAAAAATTACACTAATTTATAATTTTCCTTTCCCAAAGTCTCCATTGTATTGGTAGTCTTGTTGTAGCTCAATCAAGTTAACTGGTAATGGGTGTAAATTATTGTAGAGCACGGTCTGCAAGGCAGAAGTCAAGGTTTTTGAATTTTACGCTCGAGAGGAATCGTTAATCTTAAGTTTCGAGAAAATTGATGAGGATTTTGACGGAATGAAGCTTGCTAAGAAAGTACTAGGCCAGCAAGTTTGGGTAAACTGGCCACATTTGGAGGCAGCGTTAGTCACTTCTGTTTGTACTCGCTATGAGAAGTATATACTAGGGCGTGACAAGATAATTATTAAAGGTATGCTTCACATTTAAATTAATTCAAGCAATTTTATCTTGCTTAGGTGTAGTGTAGTGTAATATAACTTTTTTGTTCTCCATAGATCCGAAGGTTTCAGAAGATGCCGCAAGAAAAACCTTTGAGGCAATGTCCCAGGGCCTACTGGAAAGGCACTTGAAGTTTCGTGGTATCAAACTTGGAACATTAGGGTGTATATTAACTGCTCGGTTACTTGAAGGTAGAAAACTTCGTTGTAACAATGTTGGAAAAGTCGTTATTGAAAATCAGGTATGTTTAAGTTTGATGCAAAAATACTACTCTCTATTATGTGCATAGATGTTATTCCAGTTTAATCATTGGTTTAATTCCCTATGTAGTGGTCCAAGATTGAGCAGCCGTTTGCACTTAGGACGGCTATTTTTGAAGAAAAAGTTACAGAAATGTTCTATTTGGATATTGACAATGCAAGAACTTATCTAGACTTGTTCAGAAAGGATGATCAAGTATTTTATTTGGGAGATAAAGTCTTTGGAGCGATGGGGGCTGTTGTGGGACATGATAAAGGGAATGGCTCCGTTGTAGTCGAATTAAGATATCCGGACGAAAATGATGAGAGCAACTTAAAGGTAAGGATGCATTTACGAAAAATAATGCTAAGCAGAAAATTACTATACGGACGTGTATAATAATTAGTTTAATTTTTATTATTTATAAAAAGCTCAAAACTGGATTGAGCCAACTAAAAAGCCAAGACTTCTTCCCTCCTTATGTTGCTGCAACCAAATGCGGAATTAGTTCTTTTGCATTATCAAGGCTTACCGGTCGTGTGTTAGTTTCTGTTGAAAAGGTAAAGAAACCAACAAAAAAAGTGCCTCGTAAGAAAGCAGATATGGAAGGAGAAAATGGAAGCGTCAGTGATTCATCTGAGTCTAGTGTAGAAGATTTCCCAGCCCTAGAACCAGAGATTCAAAAATTAAACATAGGCTTAGATTTAAAGTTTAACAAAACTAATATGGAAGTACGTGGATATACTTCAAAGAGAGATGGACAATGGTACTATTCTGCTAATACAGTCAAACTAGTTAACGGTAAGCTCTACGTGCAAGCTCTTGGTTTAAAAAAATTGTACAAAAAGTTTACCTTAATGATTGCTATTGTCCACTTTCACAGAGTTTGCGAGTTGTTTTCCGAGTGTAGTAGAGCTGTTGGGAAGGACTGATAAAAATAAAGATGTTTATAGTGCATCCGAAATTTTTCCTGAGGACCCATATGGAAAGACAATGGAAATCGTTCAGTGGCTTGAAGACAGAGGTGTAAGAGGTCTTCCAAGAATCCCCACAAATTGTAATGTTCTTGACGATGAAGACATAGACATTGTATGGCAGTACGTTACAAAACAAAGCGCGGAGGCTAAGCAAAGTGGACGAACTTGGGCCGTGCGTCCAAATTTGCTGTATAAGGTTTGCTCAATAAGATTATGTACCAACCTAGTTAACTTTTTAGTTACTTACAAGCAATTGGAGAAAGAGTTAAACTTTCTATTGTAGCCGGGTTTGGACAAAGGATGCATTGCTCCCATTCCAAATGCTCAGTTTGCGCTACTGGACCGAGTCATATGTGTGGATCGTGGTGCTGCTATTCCTCTAGGTGTAAGGGGAACAGTTGTGGGTATACAGGCACCTCCGAAATCAGGAAATGACGATAATGATGAAGCATTCAAGTCAGTTAGCGCCGATGCTCTAAATCTTTTGATTATAATGTGTGATCCTATTGCTGACATCTTTGATACACCTAATGAGACTGTACGCAAACAAACTGGGAATGGCGATCTCAACCAACTGACAGGCTCACTTGCCAAACTTTTAGGAGTAAATGGCGTTCAGTTAACAACGGCCTCTGAGAAGAAGACTGATCCTAGACCAGTACAAATCCAGCAGTACACCAGACCCAAGCTTATTAAACTTTTCCCATATCAAGTAATTAACCTTACGCAAGGTGCTCGTAATTTGCGACAAGACTTAAAAAAGATGCCAATTGCTGCTCAGTCTACTGACAAAGCTAAAAACTCATTACACAATGGCACCGTTATAGCACAGAAAAGTTATGCACAATCAGTCGCAGGAAGTGGACAAACTGGGAAACCTGTAAAAGTTTTGCAAAGACCTAATAACGTAGCTCAAGAAAAAACAGTTTCCCCAAAACTACCTTCTCTCATGGAACTCGTACCAAACAAAAATGCAGCACCGAAATCTGAAAAACAGCCAAAGCTTACCTTGCCTTGGCCACCTCAGCCTATGAACCGGTCTATAACCGTGGATCAATTATTTGCACATGCAGCCCAGCAGGCACAAACTCAAAGGTCTGCTGATAAAATGGACCTTGGAGATGAAAATATAATGAAAGTCGCCCCAGTTCAAGTTTTAAACAAGAATGGCACCGGCGTAACTCAGTACCCTTCAACTGCAGGGAAACCGAATGATGAAAAAAAGGTTAAACTTGAGAAAGCTAAAGTTCAGAAGCGCCAGCCTGCTTTTGCTGATCAGATAAATCAGTTAAGTAACAGCTCCACTACTAATGTAGCTTCAAAAACGGAAACATCAAGCGCGACAAGAGTATTTGTAAATTCTGCTTTACAAAAGAAAAGTGCTAAGAAGAGTGCTAAGGAAAGGAATCAAAATGATTTTAAAGATGCAAAGAAACCTTTAGAACCTGCTAAAATGGATCAGAGCCAACCAAACAACCAGCTTCTTAATTTGTTATGTCAGCCAAAAAATTTGCAAAGGATGAATTCTATTTCAACAGATGGGGCATCGTCAAATCCTGCAAGTAATGCGTGTGTTGCTACAACCACATCAACTACCAATAATCGGGCTATAAATGGAGAAGATCAAATAACTCAACAGCAAATACAAGGGGAACAATTAACGAGCGTTCCCGTTCAGTTTCATCATCCAATTCACGTACCGTATATGTACCACAGTGTCCACGGTGCACCTGTTCAGTTTGTAACCCAACATAATATGACATTTGTAAGTGAAATTGGCCCATCGCCCCAAGGCTACTATCCATCAGTCTGGAATGTACCATCAATGAACAACTCCGGAGTTCCAACTTTTATACAACCGTTTCCGAATCACGGCATGCCCGCAGTATATCCTGGTCCACCACCTCCCCCGCAACACTGGACGCAACATCAACATGGCAGCTTCAGCAATGTCCCTGTCCCTAACGAAAATAATGAACATGGAAGACAAATTAGGAGTACAAACACATCAAATGCTTTCGTCCCTTTGCAAGTTTCACGGTCAATGGCTCGGAATGATGTAGAATATGATCATAGAAGAAAAGCTCCCGTCCTAGATGAACAGACAAACGATCAACTTCAACAGGAGCCTGTGTCGTCTAAAACAGTTGTTGTGGAAGGTATGGTCATAGTGCGATTTTTACTTTTCTAACCATATTTATGATAAATCGTTGGTTTTGTTAAAGAATACGTGTAATTTCGAATTTCATGTAGATACCACAATCCCTGCCAGTCAATCTCTTAAAGCCCTTCTGGGAATGGATACATCAACCACCAAAACCCAGCAATCTGACGCCGTCCCAGAACCTAGAAAATCAAGTAGGCTTGCTGCGAATTTCGGGGTTGGTCGGCCTAGCTAGTCCCGCAAGTGGAATTTGATAGTGTGTACTGACAGCTTACATATCAATTAATTGGAAAGTTAAGCTATCGTTATGTATTTAAATAACACTAACCTAACAACAACCTTAAACCTTCCTTGAAAAAGAATACATAATTACGTAAATATCTTTAATGACAATGAACATTATTGGCAATAAAATTATTGTGACCCACTGCATCTTAAAGTGCCGTTAGATCATATAACAATAATAATTCGCAGAACACAAAGTAATAATATGAATTTATTACCACTTGTTCTTTATGATAAAAGTAATTTTAGAATGCATTGTTGGAGCAAGCATAGATTTTATTTTTAATTTTAGCTTAGAATGTACTGATTTGTAGGATACCCAAAAGTTTAGTTAGTATCAACGTGTCAACCTTTGATATGAATTTGAATTACATTAATGTTAATTTTTAAAATACTCGTGCATGCAATGCAAAAGTTTTCAGGAAAGGCAAAACTTTATTTTTTGTATACGAGTAAATGAAATATATTTGAATAAAAATTTCTTGATTTTTAGTCTTAATTGCATTCTCCAATAAAGGTTCACATTAAAGAAAATGTTCTAGACTTGAATCATCGAGTCATTACCATTAATTCATTAGATGTGCGACATGACATAATTAATTAATTAATCTTAATCTTTATGCCATTGTACTTACGATTATCAAACCACGTCACTGTTTGTGGTTTCTTGCAGTCAGTAGTGTGAGGTGAGTTGAGTGTACAAAACTACTTACTCAAACTTCGAAGAGCGAGCATCAGCACTCAGCAGGCAGGCAATTTACAACTTATGGATGATGCTGATGATGGTAAACGAGTGAGTAGGAGTAGTATGTACAGAGATTTCAGCAGACGGATCGGAATATTCAGCAACGTAGCATGTTCAATTGGAGGAAGAATTGTTTACACGTACAGGTTCCCCGACTTGTTTTCTCCAACTGATCGTCTCCAAAATATCCAGCTGAGGTGGTGAAACGGAAGTGTGACACAAGTCTACGTAATTTTGCACAATGTAATTTTTAATTGACAGTGACAGCAGCTTTCTACTTTTCCTCTGCAATAGTATTAAGCTGCTAGCTGGTTTAAACGTTCAATGCGTACACACACATTCAACGAGCTTGATTAGTCAACGTTAATGAATTGAAAATTATTGGTTTTGTTTCCGGGACGCATGAGTGTCTTCTGAAGTAACGAGTTTATTTGCAGTTGATAGATAATTGTTGAAGGGACACTAGCAGTTAGTGAAAAGTTGATATATTCATGTGCACCCAGTCAAATGCTGCTTTTAGTACTACCAAATCTAATAAATTAAATAGAATTAGCCTATCATCTACGTAAAATATTTATTATTTACACTGTGACGTCACAATGTCACTTCGAAAGACCTCTGCCCACTCATTGGGCAAGAAGCAGCTTAAGGAGAAGATTATCCAGATATATGAGCAGTTGCTTCAGGTTTGCTCATATTTCCTAAAAACGATGATACAAGGATTTGTTATTTGTTTTGAAATTATCAGTTAGCAAATATTTTAAAGCTGTTTGAAAATGAAATTTTCAGGGTGAAGATCCTTCTTTGTCTAATTCAAACTTCTGGGACGAGTTCTTTCTGCTGAAGCCAAAGCCGTCAGTTCTGGAAACGGAACTTAGCAAACTAAGGGGAGATCAGCTTAATTACTTAAAGCCAATTATCAGATCGTTGTTTACCCATTGTGTCAATGTATTGGGCGAGACAAGTTCCAATTCTCATCACATAAAAATATGCAATTCATTCCAGGTATTTAAATTCGACCTATAACGTATACCAGCTATGATTGGTTGATTTCCAGTTTCAGAGATGGCTTATCTCACTCTGGGTTTAGTTAAATATAAATAGTGATTTATTTAACCAACGGATACTAATGATTTGAATGCTTAAATTTTTAGACTATGGTTGGACTAGTCGATGGAGTTGTTAAGTTAATTAAAACAGAATTCGGCTACGATTTATTAGATGCCTTGATGGGATTTGAAAATGCAAGTAAAGTTATCAATACTTTGTTAAATAACAGCTCAGCTATTTTAACCGGTAATTTATACTATTATTTTTAAATTAAAATCTTAATTGACCTTGATTTTCATGTTTTAATTCTACTACATGACAATTTGTACATAATTTTTTCAAGACAATATGAAATAGGTATTATGCATTGTATTACGAAACTTTATACAGAATTTTTCTGTGTATAGGGGAATATCCAAAATGTGTGAAGCAGTCGTGCATCCATGCACTTTTAATGATTATGACATCTACGGAAATTATTTCGAAGAACAA
>JAHZND010005503.1:0-16957 GCA_027744115.1 Acrocyrtus sp. NNG-2020
AAAAAAAGCCGTAGCACTGTGGCTTTCATAGGTATGCTGCTCAGGTGGTTTCAAAAAGTTATTCTTTTAGTTCCAGTCAACACACCCAAAGAAAGAATAAAATTATATGAAAATAAGATGCGAAACAGGAAGAAAGAGAATATAGTACCTATACAATTACAAAATCATTAAATAGCATTCAGCTCCATGCTAGTCCTACATAAACTTTTATTCGAGAGGAAAATATCTCGTACCTCGTTGACTACAACTATCAAAAAGTTGTTGAACTGTGAAAGCAGCGCTTTCTAAAAATCAATTCGTTTCATGCATACCCTATCTGATTTAAGGAGAACTGTAAAAAATATTCTTTGAATGGTTAGTTTTCAATTTTGTTAGCCTAGTCAGAGTGCACATTCAAAGCAGAAATATTTTGTGTGAGTTGAGTGACCACCTCGATAATTGGAGCGGAAGATATTTGCAGATGAAAATTGTAATGTAATTTTATTTCAAATGCAGAGTTCGCATTTCAAAGTACTTTCCCCGAAAAGTTTTTTCAACTCTGTCCTGTTCCTAATAAAAACGCTAGCGTACTGTGCCGTGCCGCGGTGTAATATAGTAAGCTTTACTCTTACTTTCCTGGAATGAAAGTAAGAGAGAAGGTGTCATCGCCATGTCACAGTACACGCAACAACTTGCAGCTGCAACTGTAACAGGATTCTGGGAATCCTCTTGCTGAAATGCTAACCCCTTTTCATCTCCACTAAAAATAGGGAGCGCAGCAGCTTCCAGCAGAAACACGAGGACAATCTAGCCAGCTCCTCCATTTTCCTCCATTGTCCATCGCTAATTGAAATCTTAATCGCCTTCTCAAATTTCTCCAAGATTTCGTCTCAAAATGATGCATTGTAACAAGCTGTTCTTCCCCTCCCATTTACTACGGCACGTAGGTATTACTCTTGTTCTAATGGCCCATTCCATGTTAATTTCCACGTAGGGTTTCACATCACCGCTATCGCCATCATATCTCTTCCCTTCTCTCAAGCCTACCCGATGTTTCCCTTTCTCGGGAGCAGACAAAAGGCTAAGAGTGCTAAGGTACTAGTAACTACTACTGTGACACTAACAACGGTTGCACCCGTTTTCACTAGTTCGTGCCTTCACTAGACTGCACAAATTGACTTTGATACAATCTGATTGAGATGAATTTCCACAGATTTCCCATTAAAATCCTGCAGCCTTTCCCTAGTCCCTTCGCCTACCTTACACGTAATAATATTTCCATTTTCCCTTTTTCCTACATTCCCTTCAAATCTGTTCACAGTTAGTTCATCCATGCATGCCCACACCGTATGCATATGCAATAGTGGTAGCTAAAGTGGCTCTGTTGTCTTTTAAAATAAAAGTCACTCTGCGCTAGTCACCATACCGGGCGAATAATGTATGCAGCATACGTGGAGCCTGGGAAAATAAACTCGCTGCCAACTAGTTACATCCTAGAATGTACCTGAAAATGTCAGAGGATTAATGGAAATATATTATTATCCTTTTTCCATGTTGCATGCCATACCCCATCACTGGAAACAGCTGAGGTTCGGATGTTTCTCGGCTCCATACTTTCATCCTTGATCTGGTTCCCTTTTTGCATATTGGAATATTTTGTTATGGCTGCGGTGTCATCATCATCTGCAACCTCACCCGTCTCTTCCTTTTCGATCAACTGCAACTGCGATATTTCAATACTACTATGCTCAGCTTCTGTTTGGAGAAACACAGGAAAAAGTGCAATTGGTAAAGAGGAGAAATGAACCGGAGGGAAATATGTTCGTGCTCCCTTTCCTTGCAATCCCATTTCTTGCTAGACACGTACAAGTGAAAACCCTGTGCACAGTATTTTCTGCCGAGGCAGCATACGCTTCCTCGATGAGAGAACTTGGGAAGGAAGTCGAAAATCTGATTGGAGAGCTTGAAGAAAGAAGACACAGTTAACGAAAACAATACTGCATGGAGTGGAATTTTCTAGGCGAGGTTAAAATAATTAATGCAATCCACGTCCCACACCGACTCCCGAGTCCCTCTCAAAAAGATATGTGTAGGGCAGGAGGAACCTGAGTGAATAAAATGAATTTAAGGCTACACTGATAAAATCAGTTAGAGGAAGGGAGAGGGAAAAAAGATCGATTGGATTGTGAGACAATTTATCAATGACTTCAAGTACAACTAGCACGTTTTCTTCAAGACGAGCTATATACATTATTCATGTCCTATATATGTAGTTATGTAATTAGCTGTAACTTTAATAGCTTGCCCATTTCAAAGTTTCACATTCCCAATTTATTGGAATTAAACGGATACTAAACTAAAGGACCCGATTTTTTTCCTTTTAAGTAAAAAGAATTTGCGTAAATAGTCCTCAAACTGACGATGAAAATAACTTGTCACTCACCAAGTGCAAAATGGATTAAAACTATCTCACCAGAAACTTTAAGGGTTGAGAATACTTAAAAGAGGAAAATAAAACAATTTAAAGAGTTTTCTCTCCAGCTTTTTGGACGAATCCTCTTTAAGGCTTGGCAACTGACTCCACCCCATTTTCCCATCCTCTTTACCGCAAGAGGATTGGGCATAAAAAAACTTTTCTAGAATGGGATTTCCTTGAAATGCGAAAAAATTGTTAAAGTTGGCGAGAATTGAAAACACGAGATGAGCATGTGAATAATTGCACAATCCTATTTTTAGCATTTTTCAGGATAATGACACACAAATGCCAATCTCCTTCTCGATATGACTAGAGTTCCACTGGAAAGAAGCACGTTCGGGGATTAATTATTGGACAAAAAAAAGTTGTGGCTCTATTGGCTTTGAATAGTTTTTTTGCGAATTTGTCCTTTCTTTCTCAAAGAATTCTGTAGACGTTCTAGTAAAAAAAAGACCGCATGGAACTAATGACATTACAGGATTTCTGATGTGAGCAAACCGGAAACTGTCATTCAGCAAGAGGTCCTATACACAAAAAGTGTAAAAGGAGCAGCTTTTAGCCTGCTGCGATTTCAGAAATAAAATGCCTCTGAGCCAGGAAAAAAAGTGCTCTTGTGGACGGAGAAAGAGCGACACGCCAAATGCATGGGTTGGTTAAATGGTTTGAAACTGGATGAAAAATAGCTGTGAAAGTAGTAACTGGGTAGCAGCAGCAATGCTCAACCTAAAATTACGCAACTTCAGCAAAATTCTTGGAAGACAAAGACTTTTTGTTCACGAAACTTGACACAAGTCATCTAACCAAAAACCACATTTGTGACTTGGACGAAACCAGACAAGGAGGAAAAACGCCTTTTATTCCTTTGTCCGCTCCCTCCCTATTTCCGTATTCCGTGAAAGTTTTCTTTTAACGAAATTCATACGTGTAGCAAGATAAAGAAGCGAAATTAACTCCATACTTATGTATAGAGGGAGGAGGGTGTGAAGGAACTTTATGGCTTTAGGATTTTCCTCCTCAGAAAAAAAATTCTTTTTCTTCCTGGACATCCAAGTTTTCGTTTTTTGGACAAGTTCTCTGAAAATTTCTTTACCAGAGCATGTTCCAGTAATAGCCTCAAGGTTGCCATTATGAAAAAGGCATTTTTTTTTTAGCTTTCCTCAACCCCAACTCTCGTTCTCCCATCTCCCATCTACCTCCACATAGCTTAAGCTGGTGAAAGCCAAGTGCTATCCAATTTCGCTTAGAAATTGAGCAAATGAGCTCTCTCAAAAAGACTGTCATGTCACAAAGTTCCCACTTAATATTGCTTCCTTTTGTGTCCGGAACGTGAATGAAGTGGAGCCCCACTTTGTTCACCACTTTTCCAGGAACGCGAACGCTTCAGCCATCAAATCACATCATCTCTGGTGAATTTGCAATCTGATCAGATCTTTCGCACCTTATTCTATTCGGCTCGGCAATAAAATAATTGCATTCAAAAATTTCGCAAGCAACACTTGCATGCGTCAGGTTACACTAGTGTTAGAGAGGCACGACGTGGATCATACGCTTTATCTCTTTTTAAAACGAGTTCCCCTTTGTAAAGCTCGTAACTGATTTTTTTTATCAAAGAACACAACCGCATTCTCCCCACTTTACGATTACACTGATGGAAATCCTGATAAAATATTCACAGCGTTTTTTTCGCGTCCTTTCTCCTCGCAAAATATTCCGGCTCTCTCTGCTTGCCATTATACTGGAACTGGAATGTGTGCGTGCCCGATAAAAAATAAAAGTGTTAAAAAACCAGCATTGTTATAAAAAAGATGAATACACTATACCTACTTAAGTTCCATCAGATCTGCAAAATCTACACGCCTCCGTCACATAAAGATACATGCAAGGAATATGAATGTGGGGCTATCATGTAAAAATTCCTGTGACACTTTTAATGGCTTGTGTAACCATCATTTTCCTCCCTTTTTTCTCTGCCCTAAGATTCACACAAGGATAATGGTAATGGCATAAACATAGTGAAAAAAATATATTTTCTGCTAAAATCCATTCCCTTTTTTTATCTAAAGAGAAAGTCCTTACTTTCACTTTCACTACCCCACCACTGGACTATTAACGTTGTGGTGCTTTTTCTAGCGTGTCTGTGTGAACAAGGTCGTAAATATAGTTGATATCTTTACAAACACGACGACCACCTACACACTCATTCCAAATTCCAAGTAGATATTTTTCAAATTACTATTTGTAGAAAAAAAAGTTCTTTCACTAGGAAAGCGATAAAACTATATAGCTGCGATCATACTCATACTCCATTTTATTAGGGATATCATCACAGAGAAAAAAAAATTTCACCCTTTTTTTCTTGCCCCACTACACTTTTTTATGAACTCTATTTTAGTTACTAATGCCTGGTCATATAGCATGCCATATAGGATTACGCCACACACCGCCCACTTAGCTTCAGGCGTGAGCATTTACCGTTGCCAGCTGAGTCCCAGCAAAAGCGCTACAGGAGAGTTATCTTCATCTCTCCAGATATTATGGATTTGTGATATGATATGACTGATTGAAGTGATAAAATATGGTCTTCTTAGAGCCCCGACTAGCTATCTATATATTTTTTGGTGCGTGCTCCCGTGCTTTAGCTCCTCTCCATGTGTGTCCCTGTCTTATCGTAAAAATGGTGTCTTCAAAGGTGTCCGTCATCCTTTCACTCTTTCAAACTTACTCACTTGACGATTTCGGATGATATGAAGCTGAGAAGTTTTTTCAGCGTGCTCACTCACTTCCTTTTTTCTTCATTTATCGTGTACACGAGAGACAAGGAGAGGAAAGGAGAAAGTCGTTATGATTTTGATGAGCATCATGTTCTTTCCAGTACTGACATAACTGACGACAGACCATACTGGATTATAGCTGGAAGGCAACTTTTTGGTGGCAACAAAGTACGAAAAAAAAGTCAAGGAGAGTGCACAGCATTACAGTACATATTTTAGCTATTATCCCTTTCTAAGGAGGGAAGATCACACACACACACGGAAACAGGCAAAAAAAGTCCGGGCTTATTTTTTTTTGTCTTTTCTCGTTTTTTTGCCGACGGATAAAAGACACTGGAAAGAATGATCATGAGAAAGCATCAGGGGCCAATGCGACCATTAAACATGACCGATGAACTCCCTAACTTTTATTGTAATGGATGAAAAGCGCAGCGAAAAAAAGGAAAAAGAGAGGGAAGATATGAGGGAGGCAGTAATAAAAAGTCAAGTTAAGAAAAGAAATACTTTGCCTTTACTTGAAACACAAAAAAAACGTTTCGATGATACTTTCTCTCTTCTCCTCAAAAAGATTTCCGTTTTTGGAGGAGTGCTTTTTTTCGCTAAGTGTATAAGTTACATGCTATTGCTAAATAGCGTATATTCCTTTTTAATATCACTTCTTTTAGATTAAGTAGGCATCGTTTACAACAACTGGCTCTTGTTTTAATGGCCAAGAGTGTACTTGTGTGCGGGTGCGTGGGTTTGCTGCTTGAATGGGCTTCTCCAATGAAAAACTACGCAATTACAATGCGGTCTTTCTCTTCCTTTCTCAAGAGGAGGAAATCGTCTTAAGAATATTTATACTGAAATATATATATTTTTAGCTAAGCACGTTTATTTAATCGCATTATACTGTAGATATTTTGTACATTTTTGTACACTTTTTTTTTCTGGGAAAATGGACAAAGTAGTATAAAAAGCGAAATCTTAATCGTGCATTTCTAGCCAAGAATTCGGCTCACCTAAAATTGCCGGAATATTCACGATAAAAAAAATCGCTTTTGATAGAGTGGTTGTGGAAGTCGCCAGAATAAGTATTGCTAAATAAGAAACGTTTTCCGCAAAGTTGTTAAACCTTTCCGTTTCATTGATCTCGCAGTTAGTTATCAGAAGTACGCCAAAGTAGTAAAACGCTCGGTGGACATTTACGCAATAATGTATCTGAATATTATTTTTTTCGTATTTTGTAGGACTAGGACAGTAAATGTGAAGCAAGAGTGGTTGGGATTTTAACTTAGAGACACAGTAACTGGAATTTTTATGCTGAGAAAACTTCAGCCATCAAGCATAAAACTTGAAAGTTGGCTTTTGGGTAGGTAGGTAGCCGACGGAGGGACAACGGGACATTAAAAATTTAACTTTACTGAAATGAAATGTGCGTAAGATTAGACATGAAAATTTTCGCGTTTTCCTAATAATCACGCAGAGTGGGATTCGCGGTTGGAGTCCATAGCTACATGATTATGCTCCGCTTTACCTTCCATCTGAAGATGTGCCTTTGCTACTGCTTTTGCTATCTTCCTTATATGAAAAAATTATGTGCTGAAAAGACAACGGAGAAGTATGCATATTCTGAGCGGCATGAACTTTCTCAGACATTATTAGAAATATGAATGAAATCCGAGTTTAAAAGGGAGAAGACAATGATCGCTACGTGCCATATGGCTTTTGTAGTTTTTTTATGCAAACGCTTTTCCCGCTCCGTTATCGTTTTCATGTAGTCCCAAACCAGCTGCTAAATTGCTGTTGGTTTTGAAGTAATTAAAAAGCATAACGCAGAGTCTTTTTTTTATATTCTGTGTTCTCTTCTCCACTCCCATTCCCTACTCCCAAAAATGATATCACTTTTTCCGCTTGTTCACTCCTCCGATCCAAATCCAACATCCAAGATTCATCGCAAGCCACTTTATTATCCTCACAAGTAGGAAAAAGGAACAGGGAATGGCACCAAAAACAGCAATTTCAGCAAGCAGTTTAGAATATCATCATTAGAAATCCCATATGGTACTTGAGAGGTTCCACTGGAAGGGAGTGAGAGAGACAAGGCAGCCAAAATTCTTCGCTTTCAGTTTCCGAGGCTGAGCCCAAAAATCCAAAATCTCTTACACATGTACTCACATCTCTATGAAGAGCGGTTTAGAAGTACAAAGTAGAAATTATGGGATGTAATAGCATTATAGCACTCCCATAACCCGGAAACAACGTAAGATGATGCACAATGCTGCACATATATTTAATTGCTTTGGAATCTGAGAAAATCTGGAGAATCCAAGTTAAAAGCGTACATGAGCGTAGTAGGTATACTACAGTGGGAAATATTTGAGAAGCTATTTGGAGACACTTTTCTAAACTTATTTTCTAAAGCTTTTTCCCTCTAGGATTGCGGGACTTGATACTGGTACTGGAAGCCAAAGCCGATACTGGGAAAATTTGCAAAAAAAAATTCAAGACATTGCTAGAAAAATTGTGTGTCTGAGTTTGACGCAGTTCCAGTGACATTTGGTTTTCCCAGGGACTTTCAATAAAAAGGAAAACGAGACACTACTTTGAGGCTTACTAGACCGTATCAAATCAGTCTTCTGTCAAGCCGGTTTAATCCAAACGGTATTTCTCTTTAAAACTTTTTTTGATACTTTCAAAGCCAATTTTTTCCTTGATCTCTGGAGATAAAAATGCAGAGTTGCAGTAGTAGCGAAGGAAAAGAGCTATGGGAAAGGTAGAGAGATTCTACTCACTTCAATATATATTTTTTGACTCTGGTTCTGGTTACTAGAGAGAATCGATGCTTCTGCAGTTTGCATTGGATTTCACATGTGTGCGCATTACCTAAGCACCGTGAAATCTTTCCAGCCCCCTCACCTTTGTCATGTCATAAGAGTTTGTGTTCTCACATAAGGGACGACCCCAAGCATGAAGTGGCTACGGAGAATGCGGTGTCACCCGAAGTGAAAAGAAATAGTCGTCACACGCCCGACACGACAGACAGCATTAAGTGACATCACTTCTTTCCCTCTCTTGCAGGAAACAATAACACACTAAAATACAAAAAATAAAAGAATTCCAGCGAAAAAAGAGTGAGACAAGTACAAGTGGCATTCTTCTTCTTCTTCTTTTTATGCTGCTGATGTTCATCTTCAGTCAGAAAGAGATTTGTTTGCTTGATGTCGTCCTCTGTGTACTTTATACGTGAGCTGTGCACCTTGTACCCTTTTTTTTGTTGGAAAACCTTGCCATCCAATTACATCTGCTCCATCTAAACGTAACTCCTTCCCAGTCACCGTTCTAAAACCCGTCTTCTTCCTTTTTTACAAGGCCAATAAGGGAGACAAAATGGAAGCAACTTTTGCGTGAAAACAACAAGGAAAACATTTCAAGATGAAAATGAGATTGTTGCCGGCTTTTCCCTGCTTCAGAGAAGAGAAAAAGGGAGACGCAAGAAAAATACAGCTTTCATTGGATCAACAACATCAACTATCTCGCGGAAAACCTGGAATATATAAAAAAGGGGCCGCAGGAAGCACAAGTCACGCAGAAATTTTTTTTCCCTCTCATACGCCAAAAACGAGTATGAAACTTGACTTCCCTGGAACTGATGATCATGATCATGACGCTACGGCATTCCTTTTTTCCAGGCATAATAATATATTTTGGTGCGTAGGTATGCTCATATATAGAGATACAGAAAGTGAAAAAAATTGCTTCCATTTACTCACTCTCTTTTTTGTATGCTCTTTGTATTGTTGTCGACGACGTCGACGTCTTCTCCAGAAAATGGAAGAAGGAGTAAAAAACCAGTACTGGTTATATGGAATCAGTTGCATTTTGCTTTCAGCGATACAAGTCACATAGCCACTTTAAAAAAGATGATGATAGTCGTCCAGAGAGGACTATGATGGAGGGAGATAGATCCAATTGAAAACATTTTCAAATGGTATCGAATTCCAGAGAAAAAAGGAACGCTTTTGCGTCTACCAGAATGCTAAATTGTGCTGTCGTCAATGTAGTCATTTCCCCTTTCTCTTTCTCCGCTATTTATTTATTTTTCATTTTATCCAGGCTCAAGCCAAGCCAGGTAACAAAAATTTTGATATGTGCACATTCCTTGACGTAGTAACCTTTAACTTGGCTTTGGCTGGAGAGGGATGCGGAATATGGGATATAGACGCAGCAGAATTGTAAAAGATCAAAAAAATCGAATGCACATGCTACTATATCGTATTTTTGTGGGAGGAATGCAGAAATAAAAAAAATAAATATTTGGTGGGCGCATACTCGCTAAAAAATATTTCCGCTGCTGCGGAGATGAAATAACGTGATGACAGTACTCAACTTTTCTGGGCTGTTTGCTTTCAATCCTGAAACAACTTTAATCTTGATCCGGTTTGTTAAATTGCTTTATTTCTTTGTTTTCCTGTTTGAACATTTTATGGAAGGAATAAAATGACAACTCTGGTAACCGACTTGGAGAGTAAAGCTGGGCTCACTTTGTGCGGCGCGTTTCTCCGAGAAAAGGCCTTGAAACGTTCTAAATGGATGCGGTTACATTAAGCACAAGGTCATAGAAAATGCAATGACAATGATATGATAGCATGCTTTTGTCGTTTTGGGGGTTGAGGAATTACCCCACTTTCTTCCCATTTTATTATTTCTGAAGGGTTATAACATCTCTTAATGCGGAGAGCGTGCATGGACGGCTTTCTCCTTTTTTTGAGTGACTTCTCCACAAGCAACGCCGAAGACCATGAGATTGGCATGAATGGAAGCAATCTTGTTCAGATGCGAGAGCTCTTGCAGCGTTATTTGTGGAGTGCCTAATAAAGAAAACAAATTGATCTGACATTGCATGAAAATGAGACTTCCCTTTTGTGCGAAACTTTGACTTGAATATAAAGATATTGAAGGAAGAAAACGCCCAATTTTCTAGCTTCCACATCATATAGCAGGAAAGACGAGCCTATGCATCCGGGGGGGAAAATTCCGGACTGGAAATACTGAAATTATATTTGCACTTACGTCTTCTCCTCCTTCCTCCCTAAACAAAGTTGCCGAAAGCGAAGTCCTACCCTCCTTATGACTAAGACCAGGGCCCTATAAAAAAGAAAAAAGAACTAACCTCATTTACATTATTGCATTTTTATACGATTTTATGTAATCCACGCAATTTAAATAACATCAGAATTGAGTGCCGTTGCATTTGCTGCTGCAAACAAGTATCGTTTTGCGAGCGCAATAAAAGGGATTTTGACTAAGGCTCCGTTCGACTGACCTTCCCCTTTTTTTGTGGAGGTCAGCTTTGTCCAGTATTCCTAGAAATGTGTAGCACGTACCCTTTCTTTCTCTCTTTTTAAACAAAAAATACTGCGTTAAAAGTCATTAAAATTCAAACACGCTTTAAGAGGCTTACCCCGAAATTACAATTTTGCAATATCCCTACTAATGAGTCGACAATCCTCCAGCTCCGTTCCGACTTTGTTCTTTGAAAATTCCTTTTTCTGAAAATTGCCATAAAATACACTCCGGCCATAATTCACACACTTTGCTACCTAAACCTGAGTTATTTATTCAGGGAGCATCCGAACTTGAACTTAAAGGGTTGAGCACAAGAAACCCAACTTTTTTCCGTGCTTTTTCACCTCCGCCTAGTCCGCCTTATAAACAATCAAATAAACTGTGTCATTTGCAGGTGCCCATTCGTGTAAGTACCCCTTTATTGTGTTTTTCGCACATGAAGGCCAACGATTTTCAAAAAGTTATGGCAAAAACAACTCGCTCTTCCCGGCTCCTTCAACTTTTACTTTTTTTCTTCATTATATATCCATATAAATTACGGAGACAAAAAACTTCTAATTCCTTTTTCGTAACTGCTTATTTAACCAAAACTAAAAACAGCGCCACTACGTCTTCCCACCTCTCCATATTTTTTCCACTCCAACGGGCCTCGGCCTCCTCACATTGCACACCGAGTTTTTCGCCCGCTCAAGAGCAAGCTCAGAGCCATGTCGGCGCTAGTTTTCACCGAGAAGGCCGTATTGCCACCTTCTTCTCTCATTATCATTATAAAACTTTTTTTTGCCTGTGTGCAGTCCGCTGATTTCTGATACGATGCAAATGCAAGTCCCGCGACTAGACCTAAAAGAGATAGTAAAAAAAGAGTAAACGAGAGTGTCAGACCGTAAAAAAGTAGAATAAACTTTGTACTTTTCTTTCCGAGCAGACAGCCAATTCAAGGAATAACATCGTCGTCGTCGTCATCATATCAAGTGTAAATGTGCTAGGAACGGTGCAAGCCTATTCCTTATTTTTTTAGTGCTAACTCATGTACATAAGGAATGGGAAGCGTTACAAGTTTACAAACACATTATAAACTTTCACCTTTTAACTTTCTCTACAAATAATAAAATGCTTGGCTTTCTGGCCGTATGACTCCACGTCCGGGTTTCAATGGGGAAGATGCGGACGCTCCTTACTTTTCCTAGATAGTGAGTTTTCCTCTCTCTTCCACCACCACCACCCTCAGGCTTTTCATAACATCATCTAACTTTTTTTTCTTTATCTTTTTTTTCAAGGTTTTTTGTTTACCTTTGAACGCTTTTTTTGGTGCTCTTTTTCTCTTGTTTTTCCTAAACTGCAAGTGCTCCACCTGATACTTCATAACTGAAGTTCCGGGAAAAAGCATATAAGAAAAACTTTATGAAAAAGGTGACTTCGGTCGTTCCTTGCTGTCGCTCTCGTCATTTCCCATATTGCTTAAGGGTGCCATTATACGGACAACTCGGGCTTGTTACGAGGTGATGTAAGTTGTGGCGGAGATCTCGCTGAGTTGTAAGTTTTTTTAGGGAAAGTTGAAAAAAAGAAAAAAAATGGTGAATAAAAAAAATCCTTTTTTACGTAACTTTTATGACTCACCTGAGTATCATCAACATGCCGATTTCTGGCAGTTTCATATTTTCATAGGCTTCATTTTTGCATCGTTCATGTCCAATCCAAAAGTTATACACTTCAAAAGGTTTTCACTGAAGGGGAAAACTGTTGAGGTGTGAATGAGTCGGCACTTTTTTTATGGAAAAAAAATTCTTTACAGGATTTTTTTCTTGAATGGGACGTCCTTTCAGCCTTTTATGCAGGCCAATGTACACATTTAAGAAAGTGAGCCCCAGGTCAGAAAATAAAATTGATAGATAATTATCTCAAGGAAAGTCTACGAGCATCACGATGCTTTTGCATGGCCAACTGTTTTCGCTCATTAAACTTACTTATCATTCCAACTGAGTGGTCCTTTCTTGCCATACATAGTAATGGCGTGAAGGTCGCGTGCCATTTCCTTTGTGTTTTATTGTCAAACCGAAGTTTTCTCCCCGCTTGAATGAAAAGTTGAGAGGAAGTTAGGCAATTTCTGAATTTCAGACACGATCCTTGTGGACCGGAAATCTAGTTAGGATTCCCAGACGGTGAAAGCCATTTCTTTTCTGTTTTACATTAACGAACTGATTTCCTCTGAATACCGGCGCTCCACTGCACCAAGCAAAAAAGTGCAGCGAATGTGAATGTGAATGCTGCTAGGGCAATAAATGATGATTACTCCGTCTTATTACTTTGATTGTCCTTTTATGCTTTTATACTTCAGCTTCTGCCCTTCACCACCTCACTAGTCACGCCAGTCCCTGAAAAACTTTTTCGCTTCTGTTTCGCCTTTAATAATAAATGAAGCTATTGTGACCATTGTATGCATCTTCTGCATTGTTTCGTGAGAAATCTGTTCATTGGACTGCAACACGTGTTCTCTGTGAAGTTAGCAGTTAGACCTTTTTTTATTCTTTCTCGACTCCCTTCCTTCCGCTCCTCTCATCTCGTTAGTAATTATTGGCAAGAGAAACTCTTAATAAAGCCAAATCAGAGAGAGCCCAAAAAAGAACGGGAAGAAACGAGAAAGTTGAAACAAAAGGATTTTCCTTTTCATTCAGATGAAAAACAAAAAACTTTGAAAAAAAAGTTGGAAAGCTGCTTTTAAAAATACCGTACGGGCGGAGGTAAAGCGGAGTGGCGGAGAGAAAACTGGAGCCGGAAGAGAAAGACGAAAAAAAACTTTTTCTTTCCAGGCTTATAAAATACAATGGGAGAATTGGCAAAACGCGCCCAAATTTTTTTTAAACTTTCGATGAGTGAGAGGAATTCTATTGTCTGAAGGAGTAATTTGTTAAACCTCGCTATGCTGGATACGCAAGCGGTACGCACTTTCCACGATTTGCTGGGCTTTCCCTGGAAAAGCGCATTTTATATAATTCCTGGAAAGGATGAATAATATTCACATTTCATTTTGGTTATTATCATGTGCCTGGCACTGCTAATGCCAAAATGCAACTTTTTCCCTTATTCTCTACATCATTGTCTGAGCATCCTTTTGATGTGCTATGCACTTTTAATCTGCACAAAACTATTGTAGTAAGATTTTTAGTTGCTTCTGCGGTTGGGACTTTTTGGGCATACGTTTAGAAAGAACTTAGCGCTAGTAGTAAAAGTCAAGGCTAAGTTACTTCAGAATGCGGAAGAACTTCCAGTCGAATGTCGAGTTGAGAATGAGTACATTACGAATCAATGAAAGGGAGTGATGATGGAGAGTGAGGAAATAAACTCAATTCCACGATCCAAATTGAAGTGGAGAGGGTTGAGTGGAAGCTGGCATTGGTAGGAGCAAAAATCCAAGGACAAAATGCCCTTGGATGGTTTATTTTTGGTTGAAAAAAATTCCATTCCAAAATATTTATGACATGGATACTAGGTATATAGCTAAAACCCTTTTACACCCGGAGATGTTTTTACACGTGGAGATGGCGTAGGCGTAGAATAATTGCAGGGATTATTTAAGAAAGGTTTTCATGTGGGATGCCGAAGCTGAGTAAATTGGGTTGCACAGCAGCGGGTGGAATTGTGAATTTGTGACATTGAGAAAAGGTAGCCGCTGCCTGATGTCAAGGAGGTGAGGAAAGGGCAGAGGATATGATGCTGAGGGAGGGCATGAACATGAATGTCTGTTGATCACCGGAAATGAAGAGAATTATTTACACTCCTACAAAATATTTTTTAAATGCAAAGATCACAATCAGGATATCTTCTTCCTACAAAGTCATGAACCCGCCCGGGCCATTCCAGCTACCATATGTTTGACAATAATCTGCATTATCCTCCGCCTTTCCTGTTTCCACTTCTTTTCCCACCGTCCCATATCTACGCAACTCCACAAAAGAAAACTAAATCGTAGCAAAAAGTATTATAAAGAGAAAGAGGAGAATATCTTCAGGGAATTTTCACAATAGGACAGTTTCATTAAAGTTAGAGACAGCCAAGATCAATTATAAGATTTACAGACGAGGTACTCTTTCTCTTTTCTACTTTTCCCTCTCGTCCTGCCCCAGCTACAGATGTAGTGATACTTGAAACACAAAAGTCCGATTTCCCTAACATGTCACAGGAACACACACCTCCGCTAGCTTTTTCGCAGGCGAATGTCCGCTTTCACACCAAATTATTGCTTTTATTCCTCTATAACGCACTGCGATATAAATCCCTTATACCTTGGTCTGGTCCCCATTCCAATGATCTTCCCTTTTCTTAAAAAAAACTTTTAAAAATTTCTACCTTGAAAATACAAAAACTTTTATTAAACGCACTCCGCGAGAAAAAAAAATGTTTAAGTGGAGCTAACTTTTTTGCTGGAGGCTCTATTTTGTACCGAAATCTCGTAAAAAGGAGCATGTTCCAGTACGACTTACATTTCTACCATAATTCAAAAAATGTAATTGCTTTTTTTCCTGTGCAGAAGTGCATCCATCCAAAAATGGATTCTTTTTTTATTGCATACTCACGCTCTACTTGCTAAGACATTCACGTGCACTCTGTGTGAATTCAGATACAAAAAAATACATCTCCAACTCCAGTCTCAGAAAAGATGTAGAGCACTGACTGCCTGTGGACAAGTACTTGAAAATAAAAGGTTGTTACCATCATGATACGGACAGTGCAATCATTAACAGGTATTTCTACTTTTTTTTCTCCTTGCATTTCCCCTCTGCTGCGTACCAACTTTCTCTACCTGAACCTGGTTGAGGTTCCCAGTAAAGCCATTCTTTTTTTTTCTCTGAAAGCGCCAAAGCCCTCTACAGTTTAGACAAGAGCAAAAAAAAGAGAAGAAAAAAGAGCGTTCCGCAAAAAAATAATGAAAAGAAGGTATAAAGTGGCAACGGCAAGTCAGTCAAGGTCCCTTTCTTTCGCTGTCGTAGATCACTTCTCCATATATTTTTTTTCTTGTAGCTACTCGTACTCCCGTGGTTTTCTAATGCCCTGTCTGTCACCTCTTGATTTATGTTCTTTTTTGGGAAAGTAAACGTGAAGGTAGTCACCAAGATATGCGCTAAACGTACTCCCTCGCGAGTTTTCCAGAGACGTTTTTCTTGGAGGCTCTTTTTTTCAAGTCATGTGCCCTCCTACCTGATTCTTGAGGAGAAGAGTGAGAGTGGAAAATACCCGGGCACTGGAGAATTCCAGTTTCTTACGTAAGTAGCTCGACAAGATCTAGCTTACGTTAAATGGGTTTTTGTATGCTCAGCGTCAACGGAGGAAGCAGTGGGAGGAGAGAAAAGAGTACTTCATCGCTGTTGTTTACCAACTCGTCACTATCACGTCATCCTTCAATACAGGAAGGAGCGGAAATGGCGAAAGCACTTTAAGAGAAGGAAGTCAAGATAGGGAATCTGAAGTGCCATCTCAATAAACTTGTTTTTAAGTTAGTTTTCTTCTGCCATGATAACATCTCATAGCTCCCTACTACCTGATATTCTCATCGTTAGTGTAAGGGGGAAAATAACAGCTTTTTTTCCGGAGAAGAGAACTCAAAGTCGGAGTCTACGCTGCTGGAAACTGGCAACACTTCTTTTGTTTTCTCTTTGCACTGCAGCAAGTTAAATAGTAATATGAAACATGGAATGTGTCTCACTATATTTTTTTTGGCAAGTTTGTTTTTCTTATTAGGCAAGTTCTATCGTGTTAAGAACTGCGGACAGTTGCAGTTTTGGTGGGGAGAGTGCAATGAGAAAACAAAAACAAACAGCTCATTTGTTAAATAAACAATTTGGAGTAATAAAAGTTTCAGGACTTCCAGGCAAACACGTGTCCGCTGTCTTGTTACTTGTCAGAAATGCGATATACTGTCTAAAAGGAAGCACTCCTCCTACACTCTGCAATAAGGAAGCTGCAAACAAATGAAAATGCAGGTGAATACGAAATCACGTCAAAAACAGAAATGAAAGATTGAGTGGGACATTAAATGGCACTCAACAAAAGAGAAAAAAATATATTCTTTACAGACACAATAATACAAATTTCACGGTAAATAAACTCTCATCAAATCTACCTGAATGGAAGTTGGAAAACAATTAAATAAATCAGGGAAGCAAATAGACAGTTTTTCACTCCAAAAATTAAATGGAATGAAAATCATTTTCGTAGAACTTTTTTACAAGATTTTAAAGTATTTCTTCAAAGGAAATCACGCTTTTGCTTACTATATTGCTTTAATTGCGTTGTAATAGTTCATTCAGAAATACAGAGCGGTCCGACATGATTTAGACTACCTTAGCAACGACCCTATGGGGTTTTCCGTGGACTTGTGTACTTAAAAGATGTCAAAATCTAAGCAATA